>JAKSYS010000132.1:0-110000 GCA_022925895.1 Fragilaria crotonensis
GCAGGGATCAAGGTGGATGACTATGGTGGCATCAAAGTGGATTCGAATCTCAGAGCAACGGCCAAGGCGCAGAATGTGTACGCTGCGGGTGATGTCGTGGGACGGCCATTTTTGGCATCCACCGGAGTTGCTCAGGGTATTGCTGCCATTGCAGCCATGTTTGGAGAACCGTGTAAAGATGATCCGACATCCGTTTCCAGCTGCGAACCAGAGGATACACTCTGCATTGACGGTGATATTAGTATGGCTGGAGAATCGTTTGATCCTGGATCGTTGGCGTCCAATCCTTTTGCATTTCCAACCGGAGTATGGACGTCGCCAGAAGCCTCATACTATGGCTTAACGTTGCCACAAGCCATAGAAATGGGTCTTGACGCGGCCGAGGGCATCGCCCTGTACGCCGAATGTCTACGTGGTCGGGTGTTTTCTCCAAACGGTCTCTTGAAACTGGTCTTTGAGAAACCCGCAGGTCGCATTCTCGGAGTTCATATTGTTGGCGACGACGCTTGCGAATTGATTCATTACGGCATGGAATTGGTGAAATCTCGACGTACCATTGTGGATTTGACCTCGAGTCTGTACTCGGCTGTGACGTATCATGAAATGTACAAGATTGCCGCGTTGAACTCCCTCGACGAAGCCGGTGCTCGCAAACGTCGTGCGGCCGCGGGTGCCGCCGTGGCGGCACGCAATCGTCGGGACAAGTGGCAGGTCAAGACAAGTAAAATTGCAAGAGGGAGAGCAAGCAAGTACAGACACATCGAATCTTGTATCTGAATTTGCCAATCCTGTATGCTTAGAGTAGTAGTAAGAAATCGGCAACGTTCTGCCTCGTATAATCATTAAATGAACACCGGACAACGTCAACATGCATTCCTTCTGAGACGCCTGATGTCCTGACCCAACAAACCTCGTTCACCTCGCACTCCAACCGCTTGCACAAATTTTGTGTTTGTTGTCCATACTGGAGTGCAATAACCACCGTACATTGCTTGTTAACATTAGATATTCGCGCAACTTGAGATTCTTGTCTGCCACATATTCCGCGAACCCAACCCGACACTTCGGCGTGCGAATCAGCCTTTCATTCTCTCGTTTTCACATTGGCGTCCAACATATGGGTAGGACCATCATCATACGGTTCACAGGGCGCCGAGGGTCTGACCGGGAATTGCAACACAAATCCAGAGGTGTTTTCCCAAGCAAATGGAGGGAAGATAGTGTCTTCGAAAGCCTTGAAACATGTAGCGTTTGGTTGTGTCGCGCGTCCCTTGCAAGGATTCACAATCACGTGCGTTTTGGAACCTGACCAATCGGTCACGCGAACGAGTCGCTTTCCCATTATCACATGAACTAGACCCGCCTCATATTCGTAAGATCCATAGTCTGCACCTGCCTTGAACAAGCCCTGGCGTGACCAATCCATGCTAGAATTCTGTAATGTTTCAAGTCGGTCCGAAACTTGCGCCAACACATGCGCGATACGGACGTCCATTTTATTCAACAGCGCTGGGAACAGTTTCTCGTCGTACAAGTGCCGCAATCGTCCCAAATTGTCATGACGAAAGTAGTTGCGCGTTTCGTTGGTGTTGGCAAAGACTGTAAATTGGCCTGCCATTACAGTTCCATAGCATACGTGTGACGTCCATGTATTATTTATACCCTGCTCGACCGCAGTCATTGTAATAACATCATATCCCTCGGCAATTGGCCGTCCCAAGAATTTCGTCAAGTTGCCCAAAATCAAGTCCATGTCGGCCCATGCCCAATGAGAATACTCTCGTATGTATTCCTCAAAGACGCATCCAAGCATGGGTTTGAGTCTCGAAATCGAACTTCCAATCACTCGAAACTTCGTCTTATATAGAATGTCACCTATACGACTGTGATAGAAGTCTTGAAGGTTCCCCACAACGTGTACTCGGACGTTACTCAATGACGAGTCGGATGGATTGGGAATGAATGCTTCAAGGAGTGCTGAGGTTTCTTGATCTGGTACAAAGATCAAGAAATCGGCAATGGGGTCATTGGCCACAGCCGATGCCACCCAATACTGAAAGAATGGTGGTGGCAACTGGTCATCTGAACTCCACACGTGGAGCACTGCTATTCTTGTTGCAGCAAGAGGTTGATGGAATTGTTCGGCATGTTCTTCCGACAATGGGGGGACTGACAAGTATGGAAAAACGGTTTGATTGGTGCGAATTTGTGAGCGGAATAAATCGCATTGCTGTTCCAACCAGCCCATCTGATTGAGACGAGACTGATAACGAAACGTTAGAGATCCACCACCAGGGACATCTCCTGTTCTCTTGACGTTGTTCTCCATTTGAAGAAAAGTCTCCTGTACAGTGCCTATTAAGCTGATGTTGCAGGCAACAACAAAAATGGCAAGGCAAGCCCATGGGAGGACCCGTGAATAAATTGTAGCCCGGATCATTGGTTGACTGATGCTGATGTTGATGCCTTCATTTCGTACCATTTGTAAGCAAACGTCGGAGCAGGCCCTTGTTTGTACGACAGAGGATGCATGCACCCTCACTTATCTCAGCTTTTGTGATTGGAAGCAACAGCAAAACTCAATTCTATTCAAACAGCGACTTCAAGGATGAGATAGAAAACTTGACCTTGTGCTGCATTCTGGTTGCATAATCTCGCTTGGGTAGACGAAATCTGTAACATCAGCAGCCTCCATGCAGTACTGAGGAGAGAAACAAGAGCTACGAATCGTGTGTCGATATGCAAACATCGTGAGTTCCGGCGAAAGTACATAGTACCTGGTACTGGTAGTACAAGTACGAAGTACATACTGTATGCTACCTTTTTCCAGCTTTTAATTGTACTCCGAGTACCTACTACCAGTAGCACAGTGCCTATCGTGCCATCACATGTTCCCGACATGTCGCTAGAGAGATTCGCCATGTCGGTCTGGGGGGGGGCCTCACACAGGTATGCATACTGTACCAGGTACCAGGTACCAGGTACCAGGTACCAGGTACTGTACTAACTAGTGTACCTGGTAGCATATGATGGACATCCATGTCACCACGTCGCAAAACAAGTTCTTCACTACAGTCACCACCGCATGTGTTACCATAGCAGAGAGCAGAGAGTGCAGAGTGCAGAGTGCAGAGTGCAGAGTGCACGGTACTCCGGTAGTACAGTATTTGCACAAGGTCAGTACTCCGAGGACTTGTACCAGGTACATGTATGTCATACAAGCTCAGAATACTGCAGTACGAAATGGGGCCGATGGTTACCGGTGACGTGTCGGTCGTTGACGTTGGGTTGAGTTTTCGAGTCGTGTGTCGTGTGTCGTGTGTGCTCTGTGCGAGAGACTCTGAACTCTGAACACAGCACTGCGGTACTTGTACTGTGATAGTAGTCCGTTTTTATTCCACTCTCTATACCACCCAGTGAAGCCTGCGCTACAAGTGTTCATTTATAGTCGTACTGTACCTGGACTACCGTGCTACGGCTACGAAAACATCTACAGGATCTGTAGTACATTGAAATCTACTTTAGAGTAGGGCCCCATTTTATGAAGGGCCGACAAGGGACCAAAACGTTCGTTTTGCTTACTTTGTTGCTAGGCTGCTGATTGCTCACCATGAACACAACACCATCCAACTAAGTAGCTCTCTATGACATTACCTATACGTTTTACATGCATGCTTGCTCCAAAACTGCTGCAGCCTGTGTGCATTGTAGCTTTCTGCAACAGTGATTTCTGAGCCTGCATGAGATGAAGCCACATTTTATTGACGGCATCCGAATGACAACCCCCACCAGTCTGCCCGCCTAATATCCCTATGGACTAGTCCTGACACCATGTCCAAAGACAACAAACATACCATGATTCCCGGACAAAGGTACATCAGATACCTAATCACCACGACATGCCTTTGCCGTCAGCAGCCTCAACGAGCTACTGCACCAACCAGCCCACCAACGGCTGTCACCCATATGGGTCACATGACAGCTGCTGCTGATTGATATCCATTATTGACTGTCTGAAGTTTGATCCGTGGGTTGGTCCTTGCCACCCACCTGCTTCTCTACTAGTAGGAGCTGGATTGGTTTACTTGTTGGTGACGCCCATCGCACACACTTCTCCTGATGACGCACCATCTAAAACCATGACGAAAACAACAATCCCCGCGGTTGATAAGGAGACAGTAAAGCCCACAGTTTTCCCGACAAATCCACCGGCATGTGCGTGTTGTCCTTGGGAATGGTGTCGGGACTGCATACTACCCGGTTGGGCTGCTGGTTTGCTTGTTGGCCGGTTGTTGCAGCCAGCACCAAATTCAATCCCCATTGACCAGCATGCAACTATGATTGCAAACTGGTAAGGCCATGACTTCTCCAACACAAGCCCATCAACAGTGCCAGCCATTATGCCGACAGGCCAACCATCGCGTCAACTCACCACTGCGCCAACTTTGATCAGGCACCAACATGTCATTGCCAACTCTCTCACCAGCAAACTAGTAAGCAACATCCCAAAATTTCTCCCACCAGATTGTCGGTGCACTCCACAAGATCAGCCATGCTTCATGATGATGATGCAGGAGTCATACCTCGTGAATTTCATCGTCCTTGTTAATCGGACTACTAAAAAAAAGCGCGTGGGATGCTGACAACCATTCCGAGTGGAATAGTGGAATTTCCGTAGGACACTCTACGAAGGAAAAAATCCACTCACAGCGCCACTTGTGCAACAAAAATTACCTAATTTATACCCACCCCAAAATTACAGTACAATAAATTTGCACGGGGACCCCCGTAACCCCCCGTACATAATACCACGTCGGTGGAATTTCCGTACTTTTGTACTCGTACTTGAGCAACGGCAATTGTGTCGTTGAAGCAGGAGTGGATCTAGTATGTCGAACGACCAGTACAAGTGTACTGTACCAGCACTATACTGGAGTACCGGCACAACCGTACCGATGTTTTTATATGCCTGTACTCCGATTTCAGTCCTGTAGGAAATCATGCTATCAGAGTATTGTACTACTGGTACAGTAGCAGTAGTGCGACGAGTTTGTGCAAGACTGCAAGACAACCCATGATCGAAGCGTTGAGAGCTCTTTGTCCGCATGCTTACATGCTTACACCGGACCAACAAGCGCCTATCACCATTCACCATTTGTGAGCTCATCACTCCGAGTATATACCAACTACAGCACACATCAAGTATTAGCATTCGCTATTCAAACCTGCCTAACCATCAACATACAATTCGCAAATGGCTCACGTCATGAACAGCTTCTTGTCATTGTCCAATCCTTACACGTCCAGCGACGTGTGGCCATGGAATGCGCTCAAGGTACCCCTCAAAAATCAATATCCAAATGATGTCGTGTACGAACATGAAGCCATCACTGCTGTATTCGAGGAAACCGAGTGGATGATCATCACAGGAGGACGTGACGAATCCTCCGTTCGAGCGCCAGGATTTGCAGACGGTCCGCCTTCGACTCCTGAATTCCATGTATGGATGATGAATCTCACGCATGCCGATCTGTACGGAGAAGCATCTTGGTTTCTAATGCAATCAAACCATACAAATACATATTCAACAGAACATGTCGACAACTGTCCTCCCTTTGTCTCCAATGCGACGGATGATCCATGGCATCGCGCAGATTTGTGGCAAGATGCTGTCGCATGTGCTCCCACGCCCCGTCGAGGACATTTAACTACCGTTGTCAACGGTTATCTCTACGTCTTTGGTGGATTCTCCATCGATGATGATTCTCTACAGCTCACACAACCTCCCGATCATCACGTCTATCGCATTGCCCTCGGTCAGGTTCTGAAAAATTCATGGTCGTCCTGGCGTCGTATCCTTCCACGAGGTTATTTGGGTGAAAGTACGTACAATGCTTCCTTGTTATACGTATCGCACCTCGAAGGGGGTTTGTGGAAAGAGCATCCGAATAGTGATGATCTCCCCAAGCTTGTTGCATTTGTTCAGATACAGTATGACACCAGTGGAAGTCCCGACGTCGAAGTTTACCTTGCAAACCAAATATGGCTCTACAACTTTGCAGAAGATGAGTGGGAGATGGGCGGTGACTTGGACGGCCAGATTGACGTTGGCTTAGACGACTTCACAGTTGTTTTGGTAAGAAACTGGCTGATCGTTGTTGGTCGTTCTGTGCAACAATATTCCTGGGTCGATCTTCGAACAATGCTTGTGGATTGCATTCAGGAAGCCCTTGAAGACACCACAGGCTTGCCAACTCAGTCCCTTGTGACCTATGAGACGATCATTAACGATGCACTAGCGTCGGTGATTGTTGGAACTGATCCACGGTCATCTTGGCTGCATCTGAATGCGGCGAATCTAGTCGTAAACTCATGGGGTGGGGTTGACGTAGATTTTGTTTCTGTGAACGGTCAAGACTCGTCCTATCCTCAAAACTCTGTCGGACACTCTGCCGTGTTATCATCGACTGGAAATATGTACTTTTTTGGAGGACTCGGTTCCCAAGACGTGGTGTGGCAAATCAATGTTGGAGGACCGACATGTCAATTAGACATTGCCGCAATACAATTTGGTGATGGACCTTGTCAATACGATTGTGGTGATGGCAGTGATCCTGCAGCACTATCCAAGTTCCTGCCGCTGTTTGTTGCTTTTCTAATGGTATTTGATTTGTGGTCTTTCCGACCGACAATCACCACGAGAAGGTGATCGCACAGCCTCCTCTCCACCCGAAAGTGTGCGAGGTTTATCACCTGAACAGATGGAAACGTTCCCTCAACGAATCCTCTCGGAAACCAAGAATAATGAGGAGGAGGACGACGACGAACGCGACCACGACAACAACGATGGCACCGTGTGTAGTATTTGCTTGGTGGATTTCGATGCAGGTGATGCAGTTCGAGACTTGCCATGCAAGCATTTCTTTCACTTGTCGTGTGTGGATAATTGGTTGAGGTCAGAATCGACATGTCCGTTATGCCGTGAAAGCTGTCGACCAGCAGTCGATGCACGAGAACAAGAGCAACAACAACATCAAAGGTCAGTGCGGCCGCCATTCGTATTGACTCGAATCATAGCATTGCTCCGTGGGGACACTCGTGATCGAGGATACGTTGTTGACGATGGAGATGATAATGACGGACTTGAACTGGGAAGCATTTACGCATTGGAATTGCAGGAGGACCATGATGATGACAACGACGATGATGTGAGCGTCTTGTCGAATTTCTCGTCGAGCGTGCGCACGACAGTGTCACATCGTAGTGCAGAACCCACAGATGACGGGATTGATCGCCGTCGCCGACGTCGGCGGCGTGGTGCACCACGAGGTGGAGGGGAAGGCAGTGTTCCCCTTACTGCTGTAAGCGATTCAGCAATGGTATGATGCGGTCGCATGGTGCCCTGGCCAGTCAGACGAGGCACAAATACATTTTTTTTGCTACTACATATTCAGACGAGGCACAAATACATTTTTTTTGCTACTACATATTACATATCATCTTGACAACATCAGTGTGCAAACCTGTCTGCAGTGGTGCTCAGAGACGTAAACGTTCGTACATGAGCAATGCGTGCTGGCATCGCAATGTGTTGACGTAGCACACGTAAAGCAAACGATGAACGGCAGCCAAGAGACTTGTTGGAAGAAGAAACAAATCTAATGAAACCACCTTTGTAAGCCAAAGCAAATCGCATTCTAGTTTTCTTAGGCCTTAAAAGAAACTGGAAGAGGGATGAACTCTTCCTTTGTACTTCTCATGTCATAGCAATCGGCGCACAGCTCTTCGCCCTTGTGACATGCTTCGGCAGTGTCAGGATCAACGCCAATCTGAGCCAACCGTGCAGCTCGCAACGTGGGCGGCACCCGCCCGGTATGATGTCTCTCTTCCACTCTTCGGATCCGATGCCAGCGAATCTCTTGAATTGTCTTCTCGCACGACGAACAAGTTGGAATGAGGCCTGGCGCTTCGTCGTAGTGCAGGTGGTACAGTAAGATAGAGGTACTGTACTTCGCGCGACGGAGCGTGTCAAACTCAAGGTTTCGGTACTGAGAGAACTCGAGAAAGGCGTGTCGAGCATCTGCAATGCGCGACGGCGCCAGAGCTCTGTCTGGCATGTTCGAATTAATAAATGGTGCAATGTATGCCCGGAACTCCCTTTCCTTTGATGCTTCTTCAGGTGACATGTTAGCCTTCGGAACCAAGGAGCAGGAGAAGAAAGAAGTCCGCATCTTTCGCACGGACAACCCGACCTCTTCACCGAGCCAACATTGCCTGCGACGCTTTGCTGGTGGCTCATCACCATTAGAAGAATCGCCAGCACCCTTGCGACGTTTCCATGCTGCTTTTTTCTTTCCAGCGACAGGCTTGGGGGTGGAAGGGCATTTCTTGTCCATAATCCAGATGTCGTTGCCCACCATCTTTTGCAGAATCGCATCTTCGCCCCCTGTGAGCAATTCTAGCTTGGAATTCAAGAAGGCAAACATGGCATTTGCTGTCTTGTTCAGACTTGCAGGAGATTGAGAGGTAGGCTTTCTTCCAGAACTCGGCAGAAGGGCTGTCACGGTCGATGGCGAGCAGTGATCAGAGGGAAGCGACGATTCTTGACCAAGCATAATATCTTCAGGAAGTTGAATTCTGAGCTCGCCCTTAGGCTTGGGCGAAATGGATATAATTGCGGGGCTGGTGGGTTTGGGAACGGTCTCGTCAGCTCCACAAACTCTTTCAGGAACCGTGAGCTCTGCATCAGCTGGCTCGTCGAGGAGCGTATCCAAGCTGGTACTGGTCTTTGCATGGTACGTCCAGTTAAGCTCCGCTTCGCCATCGTGTTGCTCTTGATTTGTCGGCCAAGTCTTGGTAAGAGAGTCCAGTTCCTTGAAAAAAAGTTCGCGAATCTCAATCGCTACATCGTGAACAGGGTGTCCCTTAGGGTTGTAACGCATAGCGTTGGCGAACACGAGCTCAACATCGTCAACAACATCCTGGAGTGTGTCAAACTCTCCGAGAATACAGCGAGAATAAACCGTGCCGAGATCCATCGGCCGCGTAATCACCTTGTGATAATCCTTCAACTGCAACGACGCAGCATTCACAGGTCGCCTGAACGGAGCTGCTGCGGATTGAGCCATAATGCGATCGCGTAGAAGAATTGCAACCTGGACTGCCGGACAGCGCTCGTCGGCAGTATCGGATTCGGCAGGAGAAGGCTTACTCTTCAAGTGACGCACGATGCTCGTGGCGTGCAAGCGAACGGCCTCTTCAATCCAAAAGTCGCCGTCCATAAGTGGAGGGCAAGCCATCCGACCGTCTAGGACACCCTCGTCTATAACAGTCATATTCTCGGGGCTAAGTGCGATTCCGGCGTCAGATGTTCGAACGCCGGTTGCGAGTGGGAATGAAGACTCAAAGAGACTCTGCACATCCGTGACAACGCCGCTCTCGACACATCTGTTGATGGCGCCGTGGTACCATGCAATGAGCCTTTCTTTTGTTGGAGTCCTTTGAGATGCAGGATGGTTCCAGAAAACGAAGGAGTTTCCGCGAGATGGCGGGCAAGCCCAGATGTGGGCAGATTCAAACCCTCTTGCTCTTGCAGTAGCAAGATAGGCGACGAGTATCTCCCGGAAAACTTGCGTGCGACACGCCCGGGGTTGAAAATGTTCCACGGAATCAAGGTATGCAATATAAACGCGCTTCTTTTGTTCGCCATCAACGTCACCCTCGAAGTCGTCGTTGCAATTGTACTCTTGCACATACATGCAAAAGATACAAACATCAAGGCCGTCAATCTTCTGAAAGAGCGTGATCGCCTTGGACTTGTAGTTAACCCTGGCAGGGGGCACGACTCCAGAATCCTTCGAGTGTGGGGCTGGTTGACGGAAATGCTTTCGAACCACCTCTGGAACTTTGAAGCTTTTCGAGCAGTCGGAAATGACACGAACAGTCACAGTCTTCTCTGCGTTGGGAACATTGCTGGCTGCGATACAATCACGAACCCGTTGTTGGATGAACGCCGATACTGGAGTCTCGGGAAGGGATTCCGCTGAGAGAATCGAAAGGGAAACTGCCACGTCTGAAAGTTTGACGGGTGTATCCGAGCCGCTAACGCACGTATAGTAGTCACTGCCGACATCGTTCGCTTCTGCATTGCTCTTGCGCTTCTTCGATGGTTTTTTCAAGGATGAGGCATGCTTCTCGGATTCAATGGTACAGCTTGGACATTCGTAGTCTTCATCGGAATGGACGAACTCGTTGTACATGGAGCAAACCTTGTGCACACCGTTGTGGCAACTTTTGCATGTCAGCCAAGCTTCCGCAACATCTTCCTCGTTCTTGCGCTTCAGAAGATCACGCTTGTATCGAACCGAAGACCCAAACGATTCAATTTGATCGGCAGTATGTGGCAACACGGCCTGCAGATTAGTGTAGCACCGCTGGCAGAATTGGCGACTGCCATCTTTCGCAATGTAATAGACCACCCCTTTACGAATCTTGGCGCCCATGCAGTTGGAACCAGTGCATATCAATAAAGCAGGTTCGTGCGACAGACATCCTTGCTCGCAAATCGAACAAGTCCTGCCGAGACAGGATCGACAACTGTGTTTAGCGTGCTTTGCAGCAACGTTTAGTGCTCTCTTGAGCGCCTTCTCTGCTTGAGGTGGAGCAGCAAAGAGATGTTGACTGCTGGAATGAGATCCACGAAGACCGCACTTGGTCTCGACAGGGACTGCGGGGTTTGGAGGAACAATCGGACCAGAGCACGAATCTCCTAATGGAGGATTCGCCGAGGCATCCACACCAGACTCAAACAACCTGTCGACTGCCGCGGACGCATTTCGTTCCACATTGGTTGCTTCGGAGCTTGATGTCACAGTTGCAACCGTCAGTGGCGTGAGTTGGACAGCACTAGGGGGAGTAGGCAACGGCTCGCAAGCTGCTGCTTGGGCCACATCAACCATGGAGATAGAACGAGTGGCATCATGTCGAGGAGCTGGCTCTGTTGGGATGCACGACCATGACTTAGAGTTGGCGCTTTTAGTGTCAGCAAGCGTGGATGGATTGGAAGTTGCCTTCATGACTTGATATGCTTCTTCGAAATTCTGAAGCAAGTGCTTCGCCGCAATATGTACAGGGTTGTTGGGCGGGCTGTATGTCATGGCATTCACAAACACTAAGCGAATGTCATCTGCAACCTCTTCACGATTGTCATAGGACACGGCATGTAGCTTGGCCTTGATAGTTCCCAAATCCCGAGGTTGGGTGATGATTGTTTCATAGTCCGTCAGTCCGAGAGCGACGTGGTCGACGGGTGAGTTGAAGAGGCCGCGACGGTTGTGTGTGGGATGGGCCATGAGGCGTGCAACTTGTTGACGCATTGGGAAGAGCTCTGCCTCAAGGCGCAAAGCATGAACATGAGTCGCGAGGAGCTTTGAGTCGTGGAGAGGATTTGGTTGTGCTGGAACATTGGGTTCATTCTTGACGTCAACGTCGAACATGGGAGCCTTCTCTTTCACGTCGTCGAGTGAGTTTTCATCATTCTCGCTTATATACTGTGCGTCGTGAGAGACAATTCGAGCTAGTCGGGGTTGTTCGTCACGAGGGCGTTTGCGTCCTGTCCCCAATTCTTCATCTGAGGAGATCACATCGCCTGTGTGGTCGGGTGTCTGATCGGGTTGGCCAGAGCCAGCATCAGCGGCCGAGAACCGCCGCAATTGCCTCACAGGTCTAGCGTTTCCTACGGTCATCTTGGATTATTGAGCCGTAAGTCTTCTTCAATCGCTGTTTTATGTACACTTGAGCGAACGAAATTGCGTTAGTACGATTGAACCATCAAAGCAGTGTCACGACTGTGCCGAAGAAGGCTTAAGAGGAACGAAAGTTCAGCGTACGAGAGAGAACTCTGGGACAGAATGGCGACAGTAAGACGAGAAAATGAAGGTGACTGGTATGAATGAGGAAGATCTTGCAACGCGATCTCACCAAATTGTGAGGCCCTGAGTTGAAGGTTTGCAAACATCAGGCTGCCCAATTGAAAAAAATGTCACAGACTTTTTCGTGTCAAGGAGGAGAAAAAAAGAACATACGTAGGAGCTACACGACACCTCGTATTGCAGCAAAAACCTTCCAAAGACCTCCATCGGAATACACCATGTCACAACAGATGAACAACACGACGAGGGGAGGCAGCGAATGCGATTGATTGACCTTGACAATGATATTGATCAATATGAATTCGAGGGGCGCGAAGGAATGGAAGCAAAGCACGAGTTTGTCATGTGAATGGACGTAGGTACGAGATTTATTGGCCAACGTCGCGAACCTCCATACCAGTTTTGCCGCGGCATGGGATTTTGTGCCGTTCAATGCCGAACGTGGTAAATTCTGTCTATCCAATTCGCACCACACCTCTAGATTCATAACATGATATCATTGTCAACTTTGACGGTGATTAAGTAGTCTACACATTGATGGAAGCGTCGCATTGCTGGAGGATCTTCATTGCGCCTCGGACGGCTGGAGGTGGCAGAACCTTTTTCGCATTCCTCGAAATAAAATTCCTTACGACAATACGAGAGTCTACGTGTTCTACTTACAGAGACAGAAAGCTGATCAAAGTCAGATTCCTCACTGATGAGGAAGTCCCCGAAACACTCGGGATCGAAAAATTGTGGTGATACACGTTTCTTACTTTCAACGCTGATTGGGACAGCACATGGGAACCCTCCCCTGTACTGATTCCCACGTGGCTGTACTATCTCATTTTGATTTCGCTAAGTATGTACCAAAGCGTTCGTAGGAACAAAAAAGCAGCGAAGAGTGCGTGCGCGGTCATTTCGGAAATGTATATACACTCAATTTGTTGTACCTAGTTTGTAGTAGTAATTCTACTGATGAAACAAGTCTTACTGTTGGATCTTTCCAGAGATGGACTCGAAGATTTAAACCACTCCAAATGAACGACGTGACAATGTTCTTTCCCGCGAGAAATCACACACTATAAATAAATTTGGCTTAATCCAGTCAGGCTATGGACCTTTTTCTTAGGGAAATCTGGGCATCTGCGTGAGGGAGTGCGTCATTGGCACTCACTTCCGATCCTGAAGTGGGCTTTCACAGAAAAAAATAAAAAATCAGTGGACCTGGATCGGCCTCAACCCCTTAGAAAAGATTAGCTCGTTCCCTATCATGCTTTTACTTTTTTTCTATTGCCGCGTTGCATTTTTCACAAACCACAATTGCCGGAACGATGTTCAAAGGTGACAGTAGCGACATATAGTACAAGTAGTTGTATCTTGTATCTACTATGTACCAGAGTCCTGCACCGGGTATGAAGCCTGTGCCCATGGGTACCCAAGGCTGCCGGTAGGCAGGCTTGGACCACCCATGACCCACCCACGCTTCGCGCGGTCATGGCTGGACCACCGTTACCCACCCACGCCCGGTAGGGCCTACCCATACCCACCCACTACCCATTTTCCCTGCAAAAATTTAGCCCGCCGCAGGCGAGTTGCTCTCACCGCGTACTATACTCTACTACTCCTTACTAGCTACAGTATACTTGGAGTACAATGGTCGATTCGCGTTGGCAGGCTTGGACCACCCATTACCCACCCACGCTTTGCGAGTCAAGTTGGGACCACCCATTACCCACCCACGACTGGTTGGGAATGCCCATACCCACCCGTTAACCATGGGTATGGGTGGGTAGTGGGTGGGTACTGGGTATGGGTACCCAGTGCAGGACTCTGCTATGTACGGCAAAATGCACCGCATGGAGTACAACAGTAGACTGCCTTCCGTACCTGGTACTACAGTACTCGTGATACCAACCTATATGTACTCGTTGGCTACGGAGACAACGATTTGACCGCAAGAACCCAACATGGCGAGTGGTGAGCACGCGAGGGACGTACGTTCGGAGTTCGGAACACGGACAGAGCTTCTGCAGAACAGAAAACAGATTGTGGAAGGTTTCATGGTGCTCGTATCAATCACCATTTAATAGCATGGTATCGGCATCGCTGACCTTGTCAAAAACATCATAAGTCAGGAGTCTCTCTGTAACAGCGATATCTGGCTTGTTGTTTCAAGTAGCGACTGCATTCTGCATTAAACGACCTCTCGAACCCTCTTATACAACAATGAACGTGAACTCCCCAGCGCAATGCGTCGTTTCATGTGAAGGGACATCCAAGCGGTGCAGACTGACGACAGGTTCAAGAAGCAATTGCTCGAGCAGGGTGCGAGTCCTTTTTGGGGTCGCCTTTGCTTTTCTGATATCGCCAAGCACGTCTTTCGTGCATCCAATTCTTGAACCATCCCGCCTTGGCCTCCGACCGGCATCGGTTGTCCGTCATCGCAACGTCGCCCTATCGCCTCCGACCGACGCCTCCTTTGCAGCGCCTGACAGCTTCCATGCCGATTTAAAAAATGCATTGAAGGACTATAAATTTGAAATGGATCCTCTCCAACGACGGAGCAAACCCAAGGTCCTGAAAGGCGATCCGGATGGTGTCGAAAGGCCGTTCGCATGTTACGACACATGGTGCGGATCGGTGTCGGGACAGAAACATCCTTTCAAATGGTATTTTCCGCTCTCCTACGACGAGGTCGAATGCAGTGGTTCGTTAGCAATAGTAGTAGTGGTGGTGGTAGTGGTGAGTACACGTGTGCCGCAAACGAACTTGAAATACTCTTGACGGAATTGGAAGAATTGGTCGATGCCGATCGATACAATCGAAATGATAATAACAAGAATATCAATGGTGACAGTGTCAACAACCGCATATCTACAACAACCTACAATATGGTATTGGAAGGCTACGCGAATTGCGCCAATTCGCGTGGAAATTATCGCTATGCCGAAAAAGCGGAAGATTTGTTAGGACGAATTACAACATCATCCGCGGCGATGATGGTTGATTCCACCTCATTACTTTGCGTGTTGCGCGCTTGGGCTTGGCAACAAACCAATCGCGGCGATTCCAAATGTGCACGACGGGCCATGGACTATGCCATGCAATTGGAACAAAGACTCTCGCCAGGCATTGCTCAACGTGAGGAGGGTGGCGGCGATGACATCAACCAGAAGAATGATGAAGCCATATTGGCCGAGGCTTATGATTTGGTGTTGGAGGCGTTTAGCAAGGCTGTTGGCGGAGCGGCGCAGGCGGATGCCATTTTTAGGAAGCGTGCCAAATTGAACATCCCCACACCCATTGCGGATTATACCAATGTGATACTGGCATGGACGAAGGACACGAAAGAAGAATCGATTGTGCGAGCCACGTCGCTGGTTGAAACCATGTCGGAACTCTTTCTTGCTGGCAAGTTGACAGAGGATCCAGAGCACATTGCGTTCAGCAGTGTCATTTCGGCGTGGGCACAGTTGGATCAACCAGAAAAAGCAGAAGAGCTTCTGTGGCTTATGGAGAAGGACGTAAGACCCATGGCAAAGTCGTTCAAACCGAGTGTATATACCTATAACAATGTCTGCCACGCGTATATAAAAGACAATGCCAGGATCAACAACAAATCGGTAAATGCGGTTTCCAGGATTGTCAAATACATGGAAGAGAATTGGAAGGAACAACCGCTTATCAAACCAGACAGCTTCACCTACAACACCCTTATCAAGGCCTGGAATATGTCTGGTAATCTGCAAACAGTGGAACAAATGGAGCAAGTTCTGGATCGTATGGAAGCAGTACTGGAAGGTGGGACCGTATCAAACAAGAATTTCAACACAGTGTTGAACGCATACGCCAAATCGACGGACGAAAGTGCAGTCGACAACGCTCTGCGGTTTTCGAGCGTATGAAGGCTTCCAAATTGGTCGAACCTGATACCATCACATATACAAGCGTCCTTGAGTGTCTGTCCAAGTGCACTCGCCTCGACTTTGCCGCGAACAAGGCTTGGGAGATTTTAAATGAGATGAAATCGACATACGAAACAACAAGGAAGCCATCCATGATGCCGAATTCCCGAACCTTCAGCATGGCGATTCTGACCATTGCCAAGTCACCCGACCGAATCGTTGAAGCCCGAGCGCTGCTGGATCAACTCATTGCTCTGTACCAAGAGACCAAGGAACCAACACTGCGACCGACCGCGCACGCGTACAATTATGTGATCAACTGCGCTGCCTCCAACGTCAGCAATCGCTCCCAAGCCTTCAAGATAGCCGCCAAGACCTATCAAGGACTGCGAGAGGACAAGGAATTGGCCCCCGATTCGTACACGTACGCATTCTGGTTCAAGGCATGCAACCAATTGTTGAAAGAATCCAACATGGAGTTGTACGAAAAGTTTATAAAGTTGTCGTTTGTGCAGTGTTGCAAGGAAGGCATGGTGTCGCGGGAGGTGTTAAATCGACTCCGGCAGGGTCATTTGAATTACGATCAGCTCAGCGAATTGTTACGGTGCGATTCCAGGAATGTGATGCGAATCCAAGTGGACGAGTTGGATCTGTCTTGGACTAGGAATTCCAAGCGAACCACCCCCTACAAGAATAAGTGATGATAGTGTCTTCATGACATGACATGGCATGAAGTCACTATGAAGTAGACATAACGCTTGCGCGACACAAATCATAAGTTAAACATTGGCTTGCCATCCTACCGGTAGTGTCATACGTAGTACCATACTATAACAGACAACCTGCGGAGTTCAGGCGTGCGACAGACTCTCATGTTGCTGAGTTTCGGCAAGTTAACTGCTATCCAGGCGCACCACCTTTGTACTAACGTTGAGAGTTGTCGGCTGCAATTTCGTGAGCAGCAATCATGCAGAAAATGTCAATGATTCATTGCTGCTCGTGTCAAGGGCTCCTCAATGAGAATAAGGCCCTGGAGTATCTCATCTTTGAGTACAAATTCATCGAGTCCGACATGAATACGACGTCGCACCATAGTACCAACTTTCGGGTAGGTCTATTGTCTTTGCAGAGTCTCTTCGAAATTCAGACACTGAGAGCAGTCCAACTACATCCAATTGGACATTGGCAGCGAATGATCTCTGACGTTCATTGAGAAACCTGACTTTCCCGCCATCCCCGCATGCTGTGTGTAGACCTGATCAAGATTGATGTTGCTGTGGTTGTACTGGCATGGCCCATTCTGGAAGTGGCACTGGCTGAGGTTTCCATTCATCCTGGGACGGCGGTGTCCATTCGTCAATCGGAGCATTGCTGTTGTTGTCGTTGCTATTATTGTGGGCCTGCAGTGAAATTGCGAGACAATCGCGAATGGCATTGGCACTCCATGTGAAACCAGTCGTTGGCCTTTCTTGTTGCTGCTGTCGCGGTTTTCCAACTATCGGATTGGATATCATGAGTGGAGTTTCCATCGACATTAAATCATAGTCATCGCTATCGTCATCGTCATCGTCTCGTTGATGATCTGCCGCGTCTCCAACATGTTCATCTGTTCCAGGAGGTAATGCTTCTTCCATTGCTACGCTGGTGTCGGTAAGAATCAAATCACTCATGAAGATTCGAATAAACTGGTATGGCGAGTTTCACTCTCAACCTTACTTTAGTAGGGATTCGTAAAATATATACCAGACATACAAAATTCAAGAGTAAAACGTATCCAAAATGAAACTGATTCCGAGATCCTTGCATGTCTCGTAACTCATACTTCATAAAAATCATTCTCATCCACTTCTTCATTCCTTGCCGTCGCTTCGTTCAACACTGAATTGACAAACTTGCAATCAAAGTGAAGGGCACACCGGTGCCCTCTCATATCCTTCGTGAGCCTCTCAATCTCAGAGTAGAGGAGTTCCTGCTGGTTCGTCCATTCTATCTCATCACGGTCATTCTTGTCAGAATTCTGATTCGCAGCAGCCAGCAGTCGTTCTTTCTGTTGCTCCAAATGATGGTACGTGCAAATGTATGCCCTCGCTCTCGCCGCAAATTTTTCCATTCTCACCTTCGTTAACACACTATCAGGGCAGGTGCAGTCTCGTACGAGCTTCTTGAAACTCTCTCGACCTCGCTTCTGTGATAAAGGAAGACGTCGATAGAAGGCTTTGGAATGTGCCCAACTATATTCAATGCCTTCCCCAGCAAGCTCTGCATGAAACTTCGGTGTGAGTTTCACTGTCACGCCAAGCTGAGTCCCTAAGAACTCAAGCGCGGTTTCTTCATCCTGAAGTCCTTGCAATTGGCAAGGATGTGGCGAAGTGACGATTGTAAGTTGACCTCGCCTGTAATTGGATTTTTCTTCCATCAAGAGTATACTTGTCTAATGATGATTCGTCGATGAACCCTCTCCCACAGAACTTGCATCAGGCCCTTTGGCTGCCCCTGCCACCCTGGTATAACAAGCTCTCTGTCTTCAAAGAGGTCGACACCATTGTTATTTGCAAACTCGATCAGCTCTTTCTTTGTATGATTCCGTTGCTGTTGAAGGACAACACCCGCCGCCGCAAGTGCATCAACGAGCATTTTCTTCGAGCGTTCAATGCGTTTCCTCTTCCCTGTTGGTCTATTGTGCCTCTGTCGTTCCTTCTCCTCCGGGGATAAATACCATGGCCCACTGTCTTCGTCCTTGAAGATCAATGATTGGGTATCGCCAACTTTCAAAACAGGTGAGTGGGGACCGAGATATCCTGTGTCTGACATTATTGTCGTATCTCTCATCACCGGTTGTGCTCCTCCATAGTTCTTGGACATGTGAAGAGCATTCAGTGCCCCGTTTCGCTTCCGTGCATGTCCCTGACTGTGATCGAAAAGAAAGATGAACTCGAACTCTGGATACAATACCATAAGACAATCAACGACATCTTCAAATTGAAGAGCCATATGATAGCTGTTCCAGAAACCCTCATTATTTGCACCGATGTATAAATACTTAACAAATGGTGATTCGGTGAGGAGTGGTTTGCGATGAGTCTTGAGGATCTCCTCGGCGGCTTGAGTATCTGTGTAAGTCTTTCCGATTCGTCTCTCGTTGTTTATTCTTGTCAACTCATCTGCCGTCAATCTCCTCCCAAATCCAAAGTCCCTTGAGACGAACGCCGAGAGCATGTACCCATCCCCTTCTGACTTGGGAAGGAGCGGTCGTTGACCTTTTGGTCCGATCCATGTCTTCGACCCCAGAAGATACTGAGCAAAAACACTTTCATCCTGACCTATCAGCATGATGGGTTTTGCCTTCGATGACACTCGGATGCTCATTGTTGGCTCTATGATTGGGACTGTGCTTCTTCCTGGTGCTGTTTCTTTGAAACGGAAGCGATTCCAGTAGTCAACATGGAACTCGATGTAATCTTTGCCAGCAATGATGTTGTGATAGTGGTACCCGAATCCTACGTCGAGATCTTTGATTGCTGCAGCATCCTCCTTTGATATTTGCACCCATCGGTGACAGTAAGGTTCGTACTCTGTGAGATATTCTCTGCAAAATGTCTTGCGATTTGCAACAACATCCTCACGTTCGTGCCCATCAACATAGAAGCTCTTCTTTTTCAGGTCGTAGTGGAATCCAAGTAAGCGCATCCACCTCCATGCGGTTGTTAAACTAAATGATTCAAGTCGATGAGCTTTGAGAAACAAACGGATCCGATCATCGTGATCAGAGAGCTCTTCATTGGTCGAATCATTTGTGGTGCTGGTTCTCGTTGTTCTTGTCGGCGATGATGAAATTGAAGCTGCAACATCGCTTTTCCATAGAGTAATAAGTCGCGGAATGACTTTCGATAGGATGAAATCGTGTACACCTTCTATCGTTAGCTTCGCTAAATTCTTCAGTGCGAATGATACAATCTGATCCTTCGCATCCGGAAAGACCTCCAAAAGTCTTGGCAAAGGTCGCTTCCCACATTGTATGTAGGGATTTGGGTGAGGAAACCCTTCAAACTGTCGATACGTCATGTTCCATACTGCTACAGTCTTATAGGACCTAGCCTGGAGCATCCCGAGCTCATTGAGCTCATTACAAGCCTCTTGACAACACTTGTACCATGTCCACTGGTTCATTCGTATAATTGCTAACTGATAAGCTCTACATAAAAATGTTGCTCTTTGGCGGATTTCGAATATCTCTGCCTTAGTGCAGAAGTTGTCGGCATCCCTTCCAATAACGACATTTCGCCAGCAGTCTTCACCCTTGTGCACCGATTGTAAGACCCGGATACGACGCTCGACTGCCTCAAGAGGACTTTCATTGCATACTGTGACGCCAGAAACACTTCCCCCACTTCGTCTCCGAGGGCGAAACAATGCGTGCGCTTCTGGGCTGGCCCAATAGGTTGTTGTCGTAATACTTCTGGTGCTGCTGTCAAGAGGAGCATCAGTTCTCTGACGCTTTGACGGTGACGGCGCTTGATCTTCAATACTTTGTCCAGCAGGATCACCGTTGGTGTTTTCTGCCGTCGTCGTGTCTTGTTCCACACTTGCGCGAGCAGGAGCTGGTCTCGCTCTTGTAGATGGAATGACAAGCACATTCGCAGCGTATTCGAGCACTTTTTCCTTCCAACCTCGGTCCAGTGGACTTGGATAAGTCACCTGCTTCTTCACCTGAGTCAAGTAGTAGTAGTGGCGATGCTGGAAGGTGACTCGGAACATTCCGCTCTCGTTTGATCCGTCAAACCTTGACATGACAGATCCGAAGGAACTTGACCTTGAAAATGCCGCATTAAATTGGCGGACAGTAAAGGTTAGGGAAGCATCAATGTGACCTAATTTTTGCAGTGCCTCAACCCAAGTTTCAGCTGGAAGCCAACAATTCATTAATCGCGGCGCGTAGATATTGTCGGAACGAATCAATACGACAGCACTGATTACAATGCTGTAAATTCTTTTGTCAGCCATCGAGAGAAATCACCCAGCCTACACAATGTGTTTCTTCAAAGTGTTTTGAAGGCAACTGTTGGGGTCGGGTGATTTCAAAAGCGTGAAATTGTCGCAAACGACGGTGTGCAATCTCATTGTGGAACGCTTGCTTCCAACACGAGAGAAGAATCTATTCATGACGAAATACCTAAATTTCTATTGGCTGCGCGTACATTTTGTACTGAGTCCTACTATAAGGATATTGGAAGCGAAAATCGCCATACAAGATGGGGCCTCAATCCAAGAGAACATACTACAGTACTACTTGTGCAATACAAATCTTGCGTGTTTTCTCAGTATGAACTATCATGTGGGTGTCTTCGCCATATTGGGCAGCTTCATCACAGGTACTACAGGTACAGTATACAGTTACTTTCCGGGAGGGATCATCGATGCGGAACATCTCGCCTTGATGCCAAAGTGGACGTGTGTATACTATGCTACCTGGTACATGTACCGTACCTGGTACCCAACGTAAACCCACATATATAACTTTTAAGCATACGATGTTGTATACACACATAAATTTCGCATTACTGAAGTAATTTTTTAAGGCATGGAGACGATCAATAATGACCGTACAACATGACCGCATGTACCCTCCCAGCAAAACGATAGTACGCGAAGTACTATCTCCAATTGTGTGTCGCAACTTCGGGACCCATATGAGGTCATAGCAGGTCAAACGATTCGAGTGCAGGAACGCCCAAGCTATCATTTATCCCATCGGGATTTTGATGACCACTGTGAGTGACGAGGCAGTCTTCAATACAGTTACACGCTGCCAACAAATGTCCAGATGACCCCGATGCTTTGCTGGCTTCTCGAAGCCCGATCCGAAGGCAACAAGTCCAGCAGCGACATAAAATCAGACCCAACGACAAATTTCACTCCTCAACCTGAAAATGTTGGCCCAATCGCTTAACGTTATGCTCTCGGGCATCACTCACAACAACAGAGGAGTTGCATTCCTCGAGAAAGGATTTCACGACCATGCTCTTGCTGAATTTAAGTCAGCTGCACAACTTTTGTACGTGTTTACTCAAGAGTTGAAAAAGGAGTTGAAGGACGGAACACCGCCCTCCCGCCGGGCAGAAGCTTTACAGAATGCAGACCAAGCAAGCGACCCATCTCATCCACAAGCGCTTTCATGTGCAGCACACCTATCATCATGCTTGGCTCAGATCAACAATCTTCGTCATGTACTATCGAAAGTGCGTCGATACTACTAAATATGGCGTTGACCTACCACGTCAACAGCTTGCAAGCCAACCCAATGCACAATGGAATCAAGAATGCCATGGAACTCTACGAGATGGCGTATGGCTTGGCAATTCAAGTGCATGGCGACAGACGTTCACATAAGATTATCATGACTTCGCTCAATAATTTAGGGCTGATCAAGTACGAGATGGGAGAGTTCGGCGCTGCTGAAGTTTGTCTGAAAGACTTGACAACGTACATCAATTTCGTGAAAAACGATGTGTCACAAGGTGTTCAAATGTTCAATGCTGGTGAGCTTTATGAATGTATGCTCAATGCTATGATTTTGAGGAACGAGCATCACTGCGCTGGTGCAGCATAGCTTGGACGTATGTGGCTCTGAACCCATTTCTCGAGTGCTCCGAGTCGCTTTGCAAGTTAACCGTGAACCCCTCTAGGAAGACTTTCGACATCAACTTCTCCTTTTCAATCGTTCTAATGTTTGGAATGTAGGATCATCGCATCATCATACCAGATACAAAGTGTAAAGCCTCTCGAAGTTCTCTGAACTCTAGGTTCCTCGAGTAACCCAACAAGTACTTCATTAGTGCCGTCCGGATTGAGGTTGGCACGCTGGCACTAGTAGACTACTCGTACTCTACTACAAGTACTAGAGTAGAGAGTACTGTAGAGAGTGTAGTCTTCTCTGTTAGTTGAAGAGTTCTTGCCACCGCGTATGTAGTGGAATACATTTTCCGTGGATACGGAATGTCGCCAGTCTACCGGTAGGTTAGACACTATATCGGCCAATACCGCCTTGTACTGGACATTTCTGACAAATCCGTAGTTGACATTCTCGACACTTTTTCCCCGATATTCACGAGGGCTTAAGAAAATGAATAGGGCTCGTATAATGTAATAATCAATAGATTCCCATTGGGCGCGTACCAAATGTCATCAACAGTTTTCTGCCTCGACATGCCTTCAATTTTCACCGACACTTTGCTACCTCTGCGTTGTAAAATTGCCAAGTTAAAGTGCAGTACAAGGTTGTAGAGTGTAGAGTGTAGAGTGTAGAGTGTCATTTCATGAAAGAGTTCTCATTTCATCGAAAACGGTACGCGATGATGCACTAAAAAAATTTCGCCATCCGTTAAAGGCAAGTATGATCTTTTATGCGAGACTCTGTTTAGTGTTACACAAAAACGCGACATGCATGTACAAGTACTGCATGCTCTACCGGTAGTACAAATATGGATAGTAATACTACAGCTGGTACTGGAGCATGACATAGCTGGTACAGGTACTATCATGCATTCCTGGCACCACCTACATGGTGAAGACTTCTGTTCAAATCCTGCAGGAAAGTAATTGACCAAAACCTATCAATTCATATTGCTAAATGTTCCTGGCACCAACGTCATGGTGAAGACTTGTTCAAATCCTGCAGAAAAGTGATTGACCAAAGGAAGTCCTATCAAGAATTCATATCAGTAATCCTGTGCGTTCTCCCCACCATCATCAGGAAAGTGCCATGGTTGGGTACCTAGTGAGATCTTGAGAAACATTCTCAATTGAGTTAACCTGTATGATTCATTCATATTCATTTTGTTGCCAGAATCCAGATTGGGCAGTCAAGCAGGTTTCATTGCTGTTCTTGACCGAGCGGTGCATTGAAGTCATCAACCTATTTGAGCATTGCTAACTTTTACATGCACTAGAAATGAGTTCTGATTTGGTTATGAGTAATCTTTTCAATCAATGCCTGACTGGCAAGTGAGAAACAATGACCACAACATCCCTTGAGAGGCACACCAAGCAAATCATCACATTGCTGCAGTCTTGTTGGTGGAGCAGTTGATGCCAGCAATGAGACAGAAAAGACATTCACAAGACAAGGAGATATAGAGCAATTTATACAGATAACAACATCTACAGAATTTTTGCGAATGTCCTTAAATACATATCTGGATTTGATTTAGTAGCAGCATTGACCTAAGAACACCTGTGAGGAAAGTCCCTATGCTCCTCAAAGTAATCAGTTTTTTGTTAGATCAATTTGTAGCTAGTTTTTAATGGGGTGATAATTGGAGATTACTAAAAGTTATGAGACTAGTCTTAGAAGACTTGAGAGCAGTCCCATTCCTGGTGGGATTGAACTGATCCTCTTTGATTCTCTAGTAGGAGACTCACTGAGTTTCCAGGAGTTGTCAACCAGTTCTCATTCTACTGTATAATCACATAGTTGTATGGTTGTACTGTTGTACAGGATCAGTGCTCTACTGTTGCACTGTACTATTGTATTACTAGCCTGCTGGTATATCCAAGTACTATACATGGCCATTGTATTTGCAGTATTGTAGTAGCTACTGGATACTAGGAATGGTAGTATACTGTATGACACTACACTAAGGGTACATGTGGTGTACTGCAGGAAATACCCAATCTTGCGACACTGCTGGTCAGACAAAGCATAGAATGTGATTGATATGGTTGCGTTTGGACAGAATTTAAAAGTGATCCCACTCAAGGATCAACCTGCACACTTGAAATTTATTCACAACTATCATCTGCTGCTTTTGGACCATCTTTATCAAGAACGAACAATTCAGAATGACAATCTCAAACTATGTCCGATGTGTATTTACCATTCTAGACAACCTTTGAGGAAGAAACAACCCTACATTCGCTTTATGCATGGAGCAGTATCTACTCAATCCAGGACAATCCATCACATTTTGGGACAACAAATTCCCTGTCTCCATGGAGGAGAAACAACTCTCATTGGTTGGCACCAACTCTTACTGGGATACAGCACATCCAAGATGTGGCTTCTTTTGCCTATATGGATCTGATCAACACCAGAAAAATCAATCTATCAGCGGGAAGAACAAGCAAAACATACACTGCTCTCAAAGCATTGACTCTACTGATATAGCACTATGGCTGGGATGACAAAATGAAGTGCTACATGCACACAAAGATGAAGACCAGACCGAATACTTGTTAGAATCAGCTGAGCTCCAACACTATCATTCCAATCCCATACTCCTTCCAACCTCATACCAACACGCACTATTGTCCACAGTATACTGCTGAATGAGCTACTTCAAGGCAACCTTTGTTTTTAAGTGGCTGGAATGGATAGAATAATGTGTGAGCATGAATTATTCTTCCGCGATGGTGGAGCTCATACAATGCAATTCAAAACTTTAGCCAATCTCTTGCAAAAGTCTTTAGAAATACCTCTGTGAGAAGAGAAGGTAGTTGCTGCATTAGAGAGCATGGCATCTGCTCAGGCAACTATTGCTGTGTTGGATGCACCTTTGTATGACTGCTGCTGGTGGTGGTAAGAGGCCTCACGCCATTGTATCAGCCTAGTATTCATTCATTGTGTTGCAGGATCAAGGTAATGGAAATGCTGCTACTCAAAAGTGTAAAACAATTTCTATAGGGTTTTTTGTAGGAATGGTTGCAAGGACTCACTCGGTACGAGTACCCACCTTGGCATCACTCGAGGCGAGAGAGAGCGAAAGATTTTCCGAAACCTCAAGTGCACCCCAACTGTTGTTCTAGGGGGATACGTAGTTGCTTTCGTCCTCCTCACCCTACACCTGACCATTTAATGTGCTCCTTAAAATTCATCATCTTCCAGTAGTAGGTTGTGCAGAGCACAACAAGGTGTAATTGCTGGTCCAATATGTTGAAATTCTTCAACAAAAGAACAGGTACTTTGAGGATGTCAAGCATCCCCAGAATGAAACGTAGTACACTATTTGCCCTTTTTGGACTGCGCTCCTAACGTGCGAGTTTCCTATTCCCTAAAGAAGGGCAATGACTCCGTTGTCACCTAATTGTGCATTTTTGCACCAGAGCTTTGCGTTTGACGGAAGCTAATGTTTTCCCCTCGATCAGTGGGCTGCGACGATGCCGTTCGCTTTCTTCACAAACTGCAACGGATGTTGAAACTCTTCGACCATCAATTTGCCGAAGTAATTTTGTTCCGTATCGGCGCCATCATGAAACGTATCGATGTCCTCGATAATGACTCGCAGTCGTTGAGGTTCGTTGCTTGTTGCAGGTACTCGGATATCCAGTACACCTTCCTGTGCAGACATTTGAAGGGAAGTGTCGCCAACAATTGTCATGCGAGTTATACCTTTTTGTAGTTGGTAAACATTTGTTTGCAAGGCTTTGAATTGCACGACAAGCGGTGTCGATATCCGATAGATATCGGTATTCTTGCCGTCCAATGTGATATCAATAACTCCGTCATGAAACCAAACGGTACGCTGCCAAGGACCAACGGTTGTAGCAGTTGGAACCGTCGCGGATGCATTGCATTGTGACGAAGGATCTGCGATACCCCCCGAAGTGGCAAGTCGTGTGCCCGCGACACTCTCCACAAACGGATAGACGATGGCTCCTTTCCCATCGAGGCAAACCTTCCTGGCCAATGCTAGATCCGTCATTTCTTGCCTTTCGCTGTCCCAGCCCCAACCGCGCGTCTTGGCATACACAAACTTACATCCTCTACACACCGAGTGAGTATGCGTCATATCGTATCTCCGATGGAACTTCTCGGACAAGGGTTTTCCCCGCCACTCGTGATATGATTCGTAAAGAGTTTTGTTGGCAATCACCTGTTGAAGGTAATCTCCGAGCGCCTGAGTGGACGTAAAGTCGTGCCACGAAATAATTGAATGCTCTGGGACATGATCTTGAACATTCGGTGCGCCCATGTAGACAGGTAATGTGCCACTAGACAAAGCCCCCCACAATTTTTCGGTGATGTAGTCTTCTTCATTCGAGTTCTCAAACGAAAAATGCAAGAGGTACTTGTTCATCATGCTTTCTTTGTTTGTTTGATCGCTCCCTTCGGGTAGACTAGCTCCGTTATTAAGGCAGCCTCCCAACGAATCGACTCGGATCATCTTCGTCAACTCCGTCACCACGCCTTCGCGGTTATTCCTTGATGCACAGTTGTTAGCAATGAAAGAAGCTCCCTTTATTGACGAGTTGTAGTCGACGGCAGGATTTTGAATAGAATACTCGGCCCACGAAAAGTACGGAAGAGGAACCTCGGACTTGAAGGATGTTGTTGCATAAAACAAATTCTTCCTCCATTGATCAGGACGTATTCTCAAATCGTCATAATTCACCGACGACTCCATCGAATGTTGAAACTGAAAATCAGTTCCGCCAACATAGACCGTCTGTTGGGTTCCTGGCGTTCCATATTGCCGGCATGGAACTGTACATTCGTAGCTCTCGGGAGAACGTCCAGCCTCGTCCGGCGACCCCATCAACAAATCAATCGGAGTAATCTTGATGACCTTGAGCGAAGGCTCCTCCTCAAAGATTCGGATCCCCTCGTGACACGCTTCCTTGACATCAAGAAAAGCTCTTGGCTTAATGACATGTCCACAATAGTATCGAGAGTGATGCCAGGAGTTGAATGCGCGAATCGTATGGCCTTTCTTGAGATCACACACATCCATTTGTAGCAAGCAAGGTGTATAATCGGCTCCGGCGAGAGACATTAGTTCCTTAGTGGATGAATCGCCGTATGACAATGCCACAAGCCTTTCATATACGGTAGGTATAGGTTGCTGTTGGTTTGAGCTGTCCTTCTCGTTGGTTCGCAGTGGAGACAATGATTTGCTCGTCTGCGGTATTCGCTCCCTGTTATCATTCCGGGTTTTAGGTGTCGGTTTAGAGCTCGCGTCCTCGTTGACTCGCGGTGGTGACAATGATTTGTTCAGACGTGATCTTCCCTTTCGGCTCTCCTTCAAGTTTTTGGCCATGGCGCCTTCATCATTTTCTGGAACCAGCCGCACGTGAGACGAGGTGACGACGCCATAGGATATTCGTATGCACAGTCCACAAATCAATCCCGCTAGAACTATGAAACATGTTCGGACATTGACAGTCACTTTGCTTCGCTTCGACGGGCTGCGTAAGGCCCGAATAGGAGAATTCACCATTCACACCGAGATGTCTGGAACCAAAACAATCAGTCCATCTGGAGTAAAGCTTGTGACATTGAGTGCGGGGATGGAGGCGTCTTACAAACGACTTGGATGAGAAAAATCGTGTTCACGTTTGAAGATACCGCACCCCGTACTGTAGCTGGTACTACCGTAGTACTGTTGTTTAGTAAAAGATGCTACAGTACTGACAGCTGACAGTAAAAAGAACTGCTACACCGTGCGCGTTGGAGTAAAACGTACGACTACGGTAGTGCACTACTGTTATGAGTGATAGACGTGATACGTGATACAAGTACGGCATACGGCATACCGCTCCATTCTAATCGTCGACAACCACAAACAACGATAGTTTCAATGAAGTCCCTATCGTTCACGCTACTTCTTCTAGCATGCGATTCGCTATGGGTTGGGGGTTTATCATTTATGATTGCTCCCCATCAACAAAAGTACCTTCATCACCAACATGTGCGGCACCAACTCCGCTTCAAAAGCCCATCAACGGGAGATCTTCGTGCATCGAAGCATGAATCCGATGAGACTATGGATCCATTTGATATGAGTCAACTTCAGAGTCGAATCGAACAGCAACAGAATCGATATCGTGATTTTATCTTGTCTGCGGACGAAATGGAACATCGACCCGAAAACGTGCATATCATCGTCTTCAATCCTGAAACGGACGAACAGGGCGTCCACACGATTGAGTTCCCGCAAGGATCGGGTCTCAATATCATTCTCGCCTTTGAATCTCATATTGACTGTGAGACCTTCGCAACCATGCTGAAACATGAGGGGAGCCGACACTTTCAAAATGCCGTGTCGGCGGAGGCACCTCTGGACGAACTGGAAGAATTCTGCGACTCGGCGAACATGCTAGTCAAGGTCGTGCCTCGCGGGAAGGACCTTCGTCCTCCATCCGATAATGTGGAAGAATTATCCTTTGATCCAACGTTGACAAACAATCGTGGAAAATCACGCGCCGAGTTCGAGGAAGAGGATGATGACGGCGACGACGCGGCACAATTCATGGAGAGTTGGCAGTAAATATTTGATGCCTCTTTTTTGATACAGCGCAGCCGTATTCTCGATGTGGACGTGTTATGAAGTCAGCAAGATCCCCTTTCAATCCGGATTGTGGGGCACAATCGAAAACCAATAAATCGTTGGAAAGATAGCATAATGGTCCACACAAGGCACTTGGCTTCCGCTTCCTACTCTCGATTGGGAAGGTACTTGGGCAGCGAAATCGCCATGAAAGATGATATCGTCGAATTGCCAACCCGTCTAACTGCGAAGCCAAGTTTAGTAAGCAAGCGGGTTCTAAATAGCTGTTGCGAAGTCACTGTCCGGGATGCGTTTGCTGATTTTGTGAATGGAATCAGTTCTGAGTTAGGGAGGCACAAAGCTCTACGTGCGTGTCTTCACTACTCGAAAGAATTGCACCGGAGACATGAACTCACTTAGCATCGTCTCAGTGTGATTCTGGTCCTCACGCTTGTGCTTCTTCCAGGATTCCTTTATCACCCGTATGCGCTTCGGCTCATGACTAATTTGAGATGTTTGCATTTGAAGCACTCCGGGGGATGGGTTGGATACCGAGATACGCGGGTCCACAATAACGACGACTTGAGATGCGTTGCCTTGGAACGCATACACATGATCACGAAGCATTGTGGAGTGTACATGCATTCGAATTTCGATTTGGTACGTGTCAGGAGAACGACCTTCCAACGTGATATCCACCACACCATCGTGGTGCCATACGGTGCGCTGCCATGATCCCAAAGTCTTGACGAGAGGCACCTTGAATTTGTCTCGGCACGTTGACTTGCCTGCTGCGACTGTATAGTTCTGTCCTGATGGATTTTTCTCGATAATGGTCTCCACAAAGGGGTAGTCTACCTGTCGGTTATGGGGGTCCAAACACATTTTTGTGATTCCCGTGCCTAGTTGCTCATTCACATAAACACGAGTGTTTTCATGGCACGGCTTGACAATCTCGATCGAAGTCTGTGCCTTGATTAGCTCTCCACATAGGTAAAGGTCTTGTTCCCAAGGATTGAACGCTCGGATGATGTCATTGACAGTATCGCAATCAGAAACTCTGCACAGAGCATATCTATTAGCTGGATCTTGCTCTTCAACAAGAGCTATCATTTTTGCAACGTCTTGCGCGCTGTACATGGGCGTTAGCAGTTGCGTAAAGACCTTCTCCTTGCGATGGTCCAATCTTTTGGTCAGGATTTCCGACATCAAAGCTTTCGACTCGTGCATCTCCGGTGCTTTCGGTTCCAATGATTGAGCCTGACCGCCGATGTCAGTAACTTTAGGTGCCTCCACCAGAATACCGGTAGCTCCTTCACTTTGAGCAGGATGTTGCTGGCGCGATGGAGGTTGGTGCTCAGGTATGGGTGGGTTCGCCGCAAAGAGTGCCTTGATGACTTTCGCCTTTCGATGCCCCCCACCTTTCTTCGCTCTTGTCACTTCCGCATTATTTCCTTGTTGATTCACATCACTCGGAGGTGCGATTGTGACAGGTACCAACATCTGTGCCATCTGTTGCGCCCTTTCTTGCATAGCCCGCGACACAACGAGCGGTTTCGGATGCTCTCGTTTGAATCCATGTAGTGGAAACACCCGTTGGTGAGGGTTAACGTTTTGCCCCTGTTGTTGACTGCTATACGCAGACATGGCCACAAGTTGGACGATGAACACACATGCGGCGGCACCCAGGGTAAGGAAGGCTCCCAGTCTGCATTTAGGCTTCGACCCACCCCTTTGGAAAAGCTTCAATCGATTATTGCCAATTGCTACCATGATGATTCTCGATGATTGCCAAGGATGGTTACAACCTGAATGCAATCCCGAAAATGTACTTCGCCTCTGGACTTTGGAGTTTGTTTGCGTTGGTGGCAAAATATGTATCCGAAACACCGACATCCGTGTATGCATAGTGGAGTGGACAACAAAGAAAACACAATTTTTAGTCACGCATGCATCTCTGTGCGACACTTCAAAAACGAAAACATTTATGCTTCGAAGCTTCGAAGTACGACATTCAAGCGTCATCATGACCGCGGAAGGATTCCACGTTCCATTGGCGAAAGGTACTGGAGTACTGTATGCTGCGAGGTTCGAGAAGTTCCCGTAACAGTGTATTCTGGTCTGCTGTTGCGGGAGCTGGGACAATTGAAGGATAGCAATGATCAACTCTAAGTATCAAGGTGCCAGTTGAAACCTTGAAAATAACCACCTAAGTTGGGTTCGTTGATGGCTTGAACATGCAGACAATATGCCACTGAAGGAGAGCCTTTAGTGTATCTATTGTACGGACCATGGCAGTTGGTACGACAGTTCTTGTTTTCCAAGTTTGTATGATGGGTATGAATACCTTGAGCAGGATGTCTCAACATATTAATACTCTTACGACGTCTGTATCTGCACGAGCGCGCTGTTCGTCCCTGCTTGTTGCGACTCTTCTCGCTCATCAGGAACATAGTTTTGATCACTGGGATGCACTTGATTTATTATTTGCCCGTTACTGGTATCCAGCGGCGTCATAACCTTATGGAAGTCTTCAATGAGGGGAATGACCGATCCTTCCTGAACTCGGAGAGTCTTGGAAGGGTAGTCGCTTTGACTCAGTACTTTATTAGCGATCGATCCCGATCCCATTTGCTCTATTGTATCTTTTGATGTCGACTTTGTGATGCCAGGCTGCGACGTAGTGCTGTCTACGTGCTGTTCGTTAAGTTTTGTGGCACCCACTTGGGGCTTCGGTTCACTTCTTAATTTGTGAAAAAGAGTCTTCAGCGTTTTTTCTTGCAAAGCTTGGGCATTCGAGACACCCTTAGTCGCGTGCCGGACTAATGCTTCAGTTGGACGCTGTACCACTTTTGTTGGGGAGTTGTGGTGGTCGATTGGGCGATGACAGAACAATCTCGACATTGCCATGAGCGCCACGGTGCAAACCAATACAACCAAAACAACTTCTCGGAGAACTTGAAATCTGGATTTCCCTTCTCGAAATGGATTTGAGGGAGGTGTTAGGTAAGTTCGATACCTCACGACGTGCGAAAAGGATCTGTGTCTGTTTGAACTGATGCTGGCAAGGAGATTGTCTTTGGCGAGCATGCTTTAGCTCTATGACAAAAACAAAAGTAGTAAAATAAAGGATGGAAAGACTGCACAGATACGTAAGTATGTGAGATATCAGTGATGATTGAATAGCAAGGGGGTGGTTGTCATTTGTGTCGACAAGCACAATATGGGGAGATATTGGAGTACATACAGTACAAAAAGCACTCTGACTTAATCAGTCGGGTTCAAAGCGAAACCATGTACTAGCTAGTACTTGTACTACGAGTATGTCATACAGTTTTAGTCACTGTACACAACAGTAGACTGTAGATACTAATAATACACAATACACAAACTACATTACCTGGTACAGAGTACCGAGTACCAAGTACAAGGTACTGGTAGTACCTTACTCAGTGTAGAGGTGTTCCCATCAGCCAGCAAGAAGAATCTAAAGGTGATTGACATGTCCACAATGCTGGAAGATACATTTTAAGCACCTGCAGCAAGTGCATACTAGGCCAGGCTGGCATGAAGCTGTCACCACCCAACAGGGATGGTGGATCCAATATCAGCTCTGAAGTTGGGCAGGACAGCTGGGCCACTATCTGGGCAAGGATGGAGCCAGCATAGCCACCACCATGACCACTGGCCCTTGTATCCAATGGTGGTGCGATGAGCAATCATGCTGTTGCCATCCAGCAAGGCATTCATAAGCACAAGCTGGTGCCCCATTGAAAAATATCCAAGGAGTGCTCCAGCAGCATTTGGATTGCCAGGCCACCAAAGGGTCCTCAATTGTCCATGGTAGGAGTTTGCAGCTAGTATCTCCTACACCAATCCGCTCCAACTACTTTGTCAGAATCGGTATGTATCACAGAACCACTTCATTCCATGACCTGGCAGTGGGACCTTAACAATTTTGATTACGAATGTGCTTTAACTGCGCCTCTCTACAGGCAACATCCTTACTCATCGAGACCCTGCAACCGGAGATCAATGCTGCACTGATTGGTGCATATACAGGAGCCTCTTTTCTGTAACTCTATGTCCATTGCTGCCATGAGGGCTCTATTGATGCTGGTCATCAATCTGTCTGGGCTTAGACAGAGGAGTGCACTGTGCGAGTGGTGGGTCCGACGTACTACTTCGGATGGGGGTCATAGACCCTTGCCAAGATTGGCATGGGAAGCCATCTCAACTTTTGCCTCGCCGCGATGTATTGCGCATGGAAATAAGTGGACAAACCCCCAGTGCAGGTAAAGCTCGTGCTATTAGTGGTCATTGTATGAGTTTGAACCACATCCCACACAATGGCTGCTGCTGAATGCAACTAGGTAGTAATCTGAAATATATTTCCCCTTATGCACAAGCAAACATTTAGTCACCACACAGGGCACCGAGCTATTTCGCCTGTGTGTGGATCAGCTGCGTGCCCTCAACACAGTCAGAATGCAGGATGATGACAAACTTTTGTGCCCATTTATGTCACCCTTACCTTCAACAAACAATAGAACAGCAACTACAATAAAACAAACCACCATGGGTATTGTGGACACGCCATTTGTGCCCCGTGCATTGTGCTGCCATACACTAGCAGCCAGGCTCTCGGCATTGGCGCTGCCAGTAACTCCACTCAGTCACTCTCAACAATGCAGTGAGTCACACGGCAACCACACCCTTTCTCTATAATCGCTACTTCCTTGGAGCTTTGTGGACGCTGCCCCTGCTGAAGCGATTCTATGTGTAACTGCTACTTTGATGGCGGCTATGCCTAGTCTTGTGACGGACGCAGGGCACCAAGGTTGCTCCAATTTGACGATCCCGTATTAGCTTCTGTACAAATCCCGACGTTGAAGCGAAATGTGTTCATCTCTCTCTTCTGCATGAATACTTCGAAGCTCTCCAAAGGTCGACACTAGACCGGAGAGGAGAGGAACGAGTGACAACAATATTAAAGCAGAGACAACCACGGCAGCCGTTGCATCCGCTTCTTCCGATGTGACGCCATCCGCAACTTCGGCAACTGTTGCCGCTATAATCACTGCCAAGCTACGTAATGTATCGGCAAAGACATGCTGCGAAGGTTAACGCGTGAGCACATAGAAATTCGATGCAGAAACCTATTCCGTTTCCCCCCGCACTTACGGTGTAGGCCGAACACATGTTGAGGTTGGCTTCCTCCTGTAACTTTTCTTCTTCGTCGCTTTCGTCCTGCCTTTGACTATTTCGTCCGCCAACGTGCTCGTCGGCATTATTTCCATTGGATGAAGGGACAGTCTTGTCCGACGACCAATCCTCTGCCGGCTCGTCCTGATATTCTTCCTGCTGCTTTGTTCTGGCAAGTGTCGCTTTGATGGCTTCAAAGCGATCTTCAAAGGTCATATCCTCAATGTCAGCATGCAATTCCAGCTCATCTTCGTAATCCGCGGAATCACTACGAACGCCAAGTTGGGCATAGTGCTTCGGCGTACGAAACTGCGGTGACCCTACGCTATTCGGAGTGCTCCCAGGCACCAAATGTTTCGACGTTGTGGCGTATCCGAATAGTCGCTTGGCACGTGCGAAGCAAAACACATTGACTAGGTCGAGCAAGAGGTTGAGACATGAGAAGATAAGCATAAGAGACAAGTTTGGATCCCCTTGCTCACTTCGCTCACGATGTGTATCCAGGAGTATCATCCGGAGCGAGCTATGCAAGACGAATGCCGTAACACAAAGCAAGGTAGCGACGGATATGACGGGAGGAATTAGTTCCATGCGGAGAATCAACTTTCGTTTTGAACGTTGCTTCAGCTTGGCTCGTCTTACAGCGTCATCGCCAGCAAGGTGTTGAGGTTCCTGGTAGTATTCTTCGAATCTTGATTTGCGTCGTTCCGCAACCAGGTTGAAGAGGTATGTTATCGCATCAACAAACATGGCCCCTGAATCTCCCATCATGGCCTCTGAGCCTGCGATGAATGCAGCTCCTGTTTGAAACATTGTGAATGTTGCGAAGGTTACAAATGCTATCAGCAGCAGTCTTTCATTGGAAGGTCTTTCATCTTCAAAGTCTGCATCCTCCAATGCACCAGTTTGACGTAAAGTTAGTACCACGGGAACCATTTCCAGCCCATCGTCATCATCGAAGGACCCTTGGCTGATTTCCTGCGAGGTGAAAACAGTCTGGTCGGGTATTTCCTTGGCAGTCTCCGCGTACATTGCGGGATTGTTAGCCTCACGACTTCCGTTGGACACCATGCTATTTTTCGATACGGATGTGATCAAACAAGTTGGACTACTTTTTGGGAAATCACAACACTACAACGGAGTGGTGTTAAACATATCCGTTGATGTGGATGTGGAAGGTGATGAGTTCTACCAGGGGTACGACAACGAAGATGCGATGTTGGACGTGTCATGAGCCGTGAGCCATGAGCCATGAGCCATGCAGCAGTCGTAAGTTTTCATATCCGTGCGTATGGTCTACAAGACTGTGTACTAAAACGGTTTGAGTAGCGTGCACTACTGATACTTGTACTCCAACCCAGTACGCATACGCCTCAAATACAATGGTATGCATACGTACCAGTTAAAAATGGCTTTGAGTCATTTAAAAAAAAATTGAGCCACAAAATGGTGTAATTTTCACGACGTCTACAAAAAAGGTACTCAATATCATTTTAACTACTTCTTCACATACGGCAATGATGTTCCTTGCGATGTGGAGCGACGTTCCTTTGCTGTGCAAAACAGGCATTTTGGAAGCCGGGGTTTCGCTAAACGCACTAGACGATGGCACCTCCGAGATTTTGCACATCTCAAATTTTCCACCATTGAGCCGGGCCACCAATTTAATGTAGACATACCACGCAGTATTTTTTTTAATGCTTGCGAGAAATATAGATAACTGTAGTTTTCGCGCCATAACCATGACAAGATTCGATACAGTATGCAGTATTGCATTGGCATGGTACCTCGTGGTGATCCAATATCCCGATCATGCCAACCAAGAAAAGGAGCCAACGACCATCAAAGTACAAAGCAAAGCCTCCAAGACATTTGCAAGATGCTTTGAAGCTCAATCTGAATCACATTGTCAGGGAGCTGGAAGCTGCAAAAGTAAACAATGATGGAAAGATACCGTACGGTGCTATTACTTCCATGGTTCGCAAAATGACACATTTGCTTCCATGGTTGACAAAGGATATGATCCAACATCAACTAAGAAAACGGAATGGAATGATGAATGATCTAGTAGATGGTGATGATGACTACAATAATGGTGGCAGTGGACAACATGGCACCAGTTTGCCTGGTTCCAGCATGAGCAATACCGATGGAGGCACACTGTCAACACTGACACATGACACCGCTGCCGACAATACCGAGGACAACATGACGGAACCTCCTCAGGCACAAAACTATAAGCCGCTAGATCACCACATCACCACCACGCTACCACTAGGGCTTGTCCACCACCATGCAAGAGACAACGAGGAAGAAGAAGAAAATAGTGAGTTCATGCTTGTGGAAGGAGAAAAGACGACAGCAGGTGAAAAAAACAGCAATGACGCAGCTTCAACACCCACCTGTAGAGATTTGGTTGGGAGAGTGATGGTTGTCGAACGTTCCCACACCAATGAAGAGAGTACTAGTAACTCATTTGGACGCCCAAGAGGAACGACCATGATGTACTCGCGAGACTTGAAAGAGCAGGTGAGACTTGCGACAAAAGAGGCGGCAACGAAGTACAGAGATGTGAGAGAGAAGGCAAAGCTCGCAAACTCAAGAGCGAAGAGAGGGAGCCTCGCCGATATTGTTGCCGCTGCAAAGCACAAGTACGGAATCATCGATGCCAACATCTGCATTCATACAGTTCGCACGCGAGCCAGCAGTAAAACAAGCTGAACCCTGACGTGTGCCAAGGAACTCCGTCTCCGATGCTCAGCATTGAGCCATATCTTGTCGCCCTCATCACACAACTTTCATGGATGCGTTTGCCAATAACTGTCGCAGCTGGTCTGCAGCTTGCAAATTCTCTCATTGTTGGGACCATATTCAAATCAAAACTCAGAGCATGGAAAGAGAAACATAATGTCCATACTCGCCGCATGTTGAATATCGACAACTGTGCAAGCACCCTTCTTCTCGGATGGGGATACTGGAGAGGGTTCATGAATCGGCATGGTCATCTGATTAAGAGCAAGAAGGCCGTGAAATTCGAATCGAAACGAGCTGATTGGTGTACGCACCACAACTTCTCAATCATGTACAGAGAAGTTTACGAGGAAATGGTGAAAGGCGGGATCGCAACAAAGCAAACTGATGAAATCTTTTTGAACCGCGATGGTGAACCAACCAATGAGAACGCTGCCAGTGGTCTTCCAACATCATACATGATGCAGCATCCTGATAAGCTAATCTTCGTTGACGAGGTCGGCTCTAACACATCCACCACTAAAGATGGAAACGTGGGGGTTGAGAAATACCTTTGTGAGGCAGGTGCACGACCACAAGTGAGAGCGGCAACAAGAGACTCATACTTTACCGTGTTGGGGTTCACAGCTGCAACGGGTGTTCCATTAATGTGTGCAATTATATTCTCCGCAAAAGAATTGGATGAGAATTGGGTGCTTGGATTCGATGCAAGCGCGCCATGGATTGGAGAAGATACCGACAGGATAGGGAATAGTGGTGGACTTGGGAAACCTTTTCCTATGGGACCGGTGTGCAACTCGAATGGCATCGAAGTTCCAACATTCTGCTGTGCCTCTGAGAGCGGAAGCATCACGGGCGACTTACTTGTTAAGATGCTCGCGGCAATTGACAAGCTCGGTGTTTTTAATCGTTCTGATGGTGTACCTCCATTTCTTCTGCTCAATGGCCATGGAAGTCGATTCGATCTGACGTTCTTACAATACATAAACAGGGACAAGACAAAATGGAATGTGTGCATTGGAGTACCTTACGGTACCAGTTACTGGCAGGTTGGGGATTCCACCGAACAGAATGGCTGTTTCAAGATGGTACTTACCAAGCACAAAAGGAATCTCTTGACACGGTAGGAACAATGTCGGTTAGAATTTGCGATCGAAAAGCGCGATGTGGTTTACCTTGTGCATCAAGCTTGGCTTGATTCCTTCGCTCGTGTTCAACCGAATAAAAAGGCAATTGCTGAAAGAGGCTGGAATCCGCTGACATACAATTGTCTGCTGCATCCAGAAATACTTGCAGCAAAGTACAACGGTGTTGCATCAAACACCAGAACAAGTGAGCAACAATCACAAGAAAGTTCACAAGAGTCCCCGATTTCTGCAGATATCATTCTTCCGAACTCAACAAGCATCGCCAGCGAATTGAACTTGTCACAAGGCATGGCAGGTATGTTGATCGATGAAATTGTGGAGATGAGGATGAGAGATGATGCTCGCAACGGTGTGAACCTTGAAGATACTCGTCGCAAGCAAATTCAGACGGCACTTGATGCCATTCAGAAGGGTAAGCGAATAACAGCCGGTAATCTTGTGGCCTCTGGATCGCACGCGTGAGTGGCCCTGATGTGCTGAAGAATATGACTGAAAGAGAAATGAGAAAAGAAGAAAAGGAGTGTGAGAAAGTGCATAAGAAGATCCGAGAGTTCAAGGCTTTGCAAAGGAAGGTTCTGGATATCCGAGCACTCAACAAAACACATGATCAAATGACTGTCTCAGAGTTGCGAACCATGATTTCATGGTACAAGCGTCTCACTGATGCGTCCGCACCAACGACACGCCAAGCTTTACTTACCAGATTGCCAGAGATATGTGATCGTGATGAGCCGAAAGAGCCCATCCCTTGCTTTGCTCGACCAGAAAGGCAAGAAGCGAGAGCAATGGAGATGTCAGAGTTGCTGTGAAAGCACAAAATAGTATTACATACATGCACGCTGCGTAACGAATCTTAGTCAAATCTTGGAATATAACATACTACGAATGTGCGGCGTACAAATCAGCGTAGCAGTACAAGGAAATTGGGTGAAGATGATGATGAAATTTTTGTTGAATGGGGTAAAAAAACTCAACGGACCGATATTGAAAAATACTCAGGTATAGATATAAACGAGTAAATTGCTTAGAGCCATTAAGCCAAGAACGACGCTTGTAAAAGCATCAACATCTTCATGAATTCTTTGTCCAGTATAGAAATGATTCAACCATGCGGTAGCATAAAGCATGATTGACATGTGTGGCACTTGACGTTAATTGCATTGCATCAGATTGTCAATGAGAACTTTTTAGTCCAACATGGTGTTTTTAATGACTCAAAGCCATTTTTAACTGTACTGTCCTCTCCTACTCTATGCAGAATCAGTTTTCGAAAATGTTACTGGTACGTGTACCGGCGCCCGGCGCTGCAAACTCCGAGGATGAGTTCACCGTAAAAATCGCAGTTCACGGGGGTACGACCGGTGGTACACTGTACACTGCAACACTGCTTCAAGTATTCCAGAATACTACAAGGTCTGAGGGATACAGAACCTCCAGTCGCAGTATTTCAAAATACGGCACAACTCTTGGTGTTTTCAGCATGTCGATATGATTGTTAAAATCTCCCACCACCTTGTCATTGAAACCATCAGGCATGCCCGCATGATCCTATAAAGTAATACTTGGAGTATGACAAAACCCTACTTGACTACTGGTATGGTTGAGCTGGTATCGCGTACTGTATGCTTGAATACTGTACTACTGTCTGTTTCCTGACACGATACTACATTCTACACACATGGTATGTTTTCTACACAGTTTCTACATGCTTCGAATTATGGAAATCCTACGATTAAATTATAATTATTGTTGTTGAAAAATTGATAAGTACCATCGGTAGATTGTTCGGATTGATCACCCGTTTCAATCTATCATACCACTGTTTGCCCCTGTTTTGCCCTTTCGTTTGCTCGCTGTTAGATTAACAGTCCCGCATTGCTTGTCTTTAACCCGAGAAAGCAAGCGATTTGGTCCATTTGAAGGCCTCAAGTGGATTTGTTGAGTTGTGAAAATCGTCGTTTGTCGAATCGACGTTTAGAAGTGCTAAGTAGCACCTGCCGTCCCTGTCGTTTTGCGAAGGTTCGAGGCATTCGTGTGATCTGCATTGAAGCAGATCAGTGTGACCGTCATTGAGACGAATATCGACGCTTTGTTTAGCGGAAAAAGGACCATTGTCGCTGGCCCTTCATCGAACGAGTTCGGAAAGCCAGTTGAAACGGGGTTGTTCTGATTCCAACTGGTACTGACGTTCCTGTGTTCTGACGTACGAGTCGTATACTTCCTAAGTAACGAGGAAGATTTGGTCCGAAGTTCCGAAGATTCGGGAAGAAGATTCTTCGGAGATTCGCAATTTGTCACGATTCCCTAAGTAATTTGGAAGATTCGAGATTCAGATTCGTTGAAGATTCTGAGAGTCACCGAGATCCGGAGAGAGAACAAGAATCTTCTGCAACTTCAAGGTCTGTCGGTCAGCCGGTTTTCCAGATCGAATCTAAGGTCTGTCCTGTGTCCAAAGTTTTCGACGTCTGTCTGTCCAACGTCATTTGAGTCGAGTCGGATCGGAAGTCAACGTCCGTCCGTCATCCCATTTTGAGTCGAGTCGGATCGGAAGTCAACGTCCGTCCGTCATCCCATTTTGAGTCGAGTCGGATCAGAACACTAACCGTCCGTCTGTCATCCGATTTTTTGGTTACTGAACTTGTTAGTTTTGTGAGTTCGCAATCCGGTGTATTCCGTGGCATTGAGACGCCAAGCTCCTTTCCTTCAGAAACTTATCACAGTCACCTGCGAGAGGTTCTCAACACAGTTGAGTGAATCGAACCACGTGTCTAACTGTGTAGGTCCTGCTTGATTGGTGGTTGGTGGTTTGTCCGTCTGTCATCCGTTTTTTGCGAGCTGCATCCCTGACCGGTCTAGCTACCCTTGTTAAGATGGTTTCAACCAGACAAACTGTTGAACCAACTCCCTTTGTTCATTTGATGAACAATGTGTTGACCTCTGCCATGTATGCAACTGCATTTGAGGCATGGGGTGTGACTTCGGTCACTGATATCCTGTCCCTGACCAAGGAAGATATTGAGTCTGAGTTCCCTGGTGCTGATGGAGCAACAACCAGGCTCCGTTTGATGGATCGTAAGAAGGTCCTTGAAGTCCAAGATTGGTTCCATGAGGAGTGTGAAGATCCTTCTGCAGATGTGTGGTTTGGTTTGACTGCGGAGGTCCTTGAGGAATTCCGTGCTGCTCGTACCGCGATGACGACTTCAAAGAGCATTCCAAATTTGACTTCAGGCAATGTTGCACCTGACCCTGCACCACCAGCTGCCTCTGTTGACCGTGCTGCACCTGATTTGGCTTATGAGTTTGCCAAGGCTACGAAGAGGAGCTTCTCTGATCTGAAGCAGTTCAAAGATGCGCATCAGTGGACTTGGTGGCATCGCCATTTGATTTCAACGTCGCGTGCCCAAGGAATTGGGAATGTCTATGATGTCAACTTTGAGCCAACAACTGATGCTGAGAAGAAATTGTTCAAGCTCCAGAATGAGTTTGCCTTCAGTTGCTTGGAGCAGGCCCTCCATACTGCTGATGGGAAGTTGTTTATCCGTGAGTTTCAAGAGTCTGGAAATGCTCGCGGTGTGTATCAGCGTTTGGTTGCAACCTACAACACTGGTGAAGCTGGTCGTTTGAAGGCTGAGAAGATTGAGACTGAGTTGCAAGATATGAGACTTGATGTGAGGCAGTGGAAGAAAGGCTGCCAAGCTTTCTTGACGGCATGGGAGCACAAGATTCGCGACCTTGCTGAGTTGGATCCTGAGGCTGTGACCGAGTCCAAGAAGTGGCGTTGGCTCCGTCAAGCCGTGTTGCCTCACAAGACCATGGAGGCTGCAATCACCAACTTTGATTCCTTGGATAAGTTTGCCCGCAAGATGACTCCTGATGGTGATGGATTGGGTTTTCAGGAGATGTTCAATCAGTTGATGGATGCTGCAACTCGACATGACAAGATTACGAAGGATAATGTTGCCAACCAACAACGTCGTGTCCAGGAAGGCAAGTTCCAAACTGTCACCAACAAGAAAGGCATTAAGGGTTCCAGTGATGGGAAGAAGGCCGATCCTGCTGTTGTTTGGAAGTATTATTCGCCTCAAGATTGGGAGAAGTTGTCTGTTGAGAAGAGGAAGCAGATTCTTGAGCAGCGCAAGGTTACTCCGCGACCACCACGTTCCCAACGTGCTAATTCTGCTTCAACCACCACCACGCAATCCTCGTCAATGGAGGCTCCAGCAAGTGCTGCTCCGATTCCTGCCACTGTGATTGCCAACCAAGCCCAAGTTGATGCTCAGTCAGTTGTGTCCTCCAGTTCTGCGCCATCTGTTTCTGGATCTGCTGTCCCTGGATCTACTATCCGTTCCATGCTTTCCAATGCTGCACACTCGCGCCGTGACGATGACAGTGTCATGGTTCAGGAAGGGAAGGTTTACCTCCGCGTCAAGATGGCAAATGTTAAGTATCGTTTCCGTGCCCACTCTGCTGCTCGAACTGCTTGTACTGGTTCTCTCATTGATGGGGGAGCCAATGGTGGTTTGTGTGGATCTGATGTTTTGATTCTGTCGGAAACTGGCCAACGCTGCGATGTCACCGGTATCACCAACAATGCTGTGACCGATTTGCCGATTGTCCAAGCTGCTGGTCTGATTCAAAGCTCCATTGGTCCGATTATTGGTATCTTCAACCAATATGCATCCATTGGTGATGGAAAGTCTGTGCATTCCTGTGCGCAACTTCGAAGTTTTGGCACTTTGATTGATGATGTCCCTATTGCTTGTGGTGGAACTCAGCAACTTGTGACCCCTGAAGGTTACATTGTTCCCTTGTCCATTCGTGATGGATTGGCTTACATGGATATGAGTTCCCCTTCTGCTGATGATCTTGACCGCTACCCTCATGTGATTTTCACCTCGGACGCTGCTTGGGATCCTTCGCTCCTTGACCATGAACACGCTTTGGTTCCGGATGTCTATCATGTTGACTACACCCATGGTTTTCAGGATCACCGAGTCAATGATTTTGGGGAGGTTATCTTTGATCATCAAGCCCGTGTTGAGTATTGTTCTGTGCATGCCCATGAAGCTTCTGTGCATCGCCATGACCCTCACTATGAAGCCATGAGACCCTATCTTGGATGGGTCAACCTTGAGCGTGTGAAGAAGACTTTTGAGAATACGACGCAATGGTTTCGTGCTTCTGTTCGCTTGCCGTTTCGCCATCACTTCAAGAGTCGTTTTCCTGCTGCAAATGTTCCTCGCCTGCATGAAACTGTTGCAACAGATACTTTCTTCTCGGATGTTCCCGCTCATGATGACGGCGTTCTCGGTCATGGAGGCGCTACGATGGTCCAAGTCTACTGCGGCAAGGACAGCCAGCTTACTCGTGGCTATCCGATGACTTCAGAACATGACATGTACCATACCCTTGAAGATTTCATTCGCCAAGAAGGTGCCCCTGATGCTCTGCTCAGTGACAATGCCAAGGCTCAGATTGGGAAGAATGTCCAACAGATTTTGCGGATGTACCGCATTGCTGACTTCCAGTGTGAGCCTCACTACCAACATCAGAACTATGCTGAGCGCCGGATTCAAGAGATCAAGAAGACTGTCAATGCTTTGTTGGATCGCACCGGTACTCCTGCTGCTTACTGGCTTCTTGCCATGCTCTATGTGATCAATTTGATGAATCATCTTGCTGTTGCTTCCTTGGATTGGAAAACTCCCTTGGAAGTTGCTCATGGACAGAAGCCTGATATCTCACCATTCTTGCAATTTCGTTGGTGGGAACCTGTGTATTATGAGGCTCCGGCGACGAGTGGTTTTCCGTCTGAAAGTGTTGAGAAGACTGGCCGCTGGGTTGGTATTGCTGAACACCAAGGTGATGTGCTGACTTACTTGGTGCTCACAGACGACACTCTTCAGGTTATTGCTCGCTCCAATGTTCGCTCTGCCCTTTCGCCAACGCACCCCAACTTTCGTGCCTATGCTCCCTCGCCTTCCGATGGAGGGGAGGATTTGATTCCGTTGAATGTCGATCCAGGTGATTCTCCGCGTCAGCATGTCAAAGATATCATCTACAATTCGAGCGACCTTGCTGGTGTTAACGTTGATCCATCGGAACTCAAGCTCCCATACTTCACGCCTGACGAACTTTTGAATCGCACATTTCTTCACGAAGTTGACGGTCAACGCATGCGCGCCCGAGTCGTTCGGAAGATTATGGATAACGATGCGCACAATCATCAAAATATCAAGTTTTTGCTCGAGATTGGTGCTGGTGAACATGACGAAATTATTGCTTACAATGAACTTTCGGATTTGGTTGAGCGACAGGTCAATGAGGAGCGAAGCACTGATGATGTGTCTCCTTGGGTCTATGATGACATTATTGCGCACCAAGGTCCTTTGAAGCCAACTGATCCATTTTACAAAGGCTCTTCCTACAATGTTCTTGTTCGCTGGATGAATGGTGAAGAAACCTATGAACCCTTGTATGAAATGATCAAAGACGATCCGATTTCGGTTGCCAAGTATGCCAAGGAACAAGGATTGCTTGATACTCCAGGTTGGAAGAAGCTTCAGAAGTTTGCGCGTCGGATCAAGAAATTTCTGCGCATGGTCAAGCAAGCAAAGCTCCAGCGCGGGTCTCGTGGAATTCGTTTTAAGTTTGGAGTTCAGGTCCCTCGCAATTGGAAGGAAGCCATGGAACTGGATGAGAAAAACAAGTCAACTTTGTGGCGTGACGCAATCAAGAAGGAGATGGACCAGATTGCGGAGTATGGAACTTTCCGCGATCTTGGAAGGGGAGCAACCGCTCCAGCTGGCTACAAGAAAATCACTGTCCGCCTTGTCTTCGATGTCAAGCATGATCTCCGTCACAAGGCGCGTCTTGTTGCAGGTGGCCATCTTACTGATCCGCCGAAGGACTCTGTCTATTCAGGTGTTGTTTCTTTGCGAAGCCTTCGTCTTGTTGCACTGTTTGCTGAATTGAATGGCTTACAGCTTTGGGCTGCCGATGTTGGAAATGCCTACCTTGAAGCTTTGACAAAGGAAAAGGTTTATGTTATTGCTGGTCCAGAGTTTGGGGAGCTGGAGGGTCATATCCTCCTGATCCATAAGGCTTTGTATGGTCTTCGTACTTCTGGTGCCAGGTGGCATGAACATTTTGCCGACACACTTCGTGATCTTGGATTCACGCCCTGCAAGGCTGATCCTGATGTTTGGATGAAGAATTGTGGATCACATTATGAGTATATTTGCGTTTATGTTGATGATCTTGCGATTGCCATGAGAAACCCTCAAGAATTCATCGATGTTTTGGTCAATGATTGTGGTTACAAGCTTAAGGGTGTTGGTCCAATGGAGTATCATCTCGGAGCGGATATCTACCGTGATAATGATGGCACTCTCTGCTTTGGAGCCAAGTCCTACATTTCTCGTATGCTTCGTACCTACGAATCGATCTTTGGGGAGCAACCAAAGGAATACTCTTCCCCCCTTGATCGCAATGACCACCCAGAGTTGGATACCTCCGATGAGTTGCCTGAGTCCGATATTAAGCGTTTTCAGTCACTGATTGGCGCACTCCAGTGGGCTATCAGCCTTTGTCGTTTCGATATTCAATGTGCTGTGATGACCCTTGGACGTTTTCGTGCTGCGCCGCGCATCGGACATATGCTGCGTGTCCAACGCATTTGTGGCTATCTTCGCAAGAAGCCTGATGCTGCCGTTCGTTTCCGTATTGGTATTCCTGATACGACGATCCATGTTGAACCTCCTCGTCAGAATTGGGAGTACGTCTACGGTGATTTGTCTGAAGAACTTCCGTTTGATATGCCTGTCCCACTTGGGAAACCTGTTCGGATTTCCACGTTTGAAGATGCGAATTTGTTGCATGACCACGTCACTGGACGTTCTGCAATGGGTATTTTACACTTTGTGAATCAGACTCCGGTGGAATGGTTTTCTAAGCGACAGAATACTGTGGAAACTGCTACGTATGGTTCTGAATTTGTTGTTGCTCGGACGGCAACTGAACAGATTATTGATATTCGTTACACGATTCGCATGCTTGGTGTGCCTTTGGATGGTCCTGCTTGGATGTTTGGTGACAATGAGAGTGTTGTTAAGTCTGCTACGATCCCGCATTCTTCTCTCATGAAGCATCACAATGCTTTGGCATACCACCGTGTCCGCGAAGCGATTGCTGCAAAGATCTTGCATTTCTGCCATATCCCTGGTAATCAGAATCCTGCTGATGTTCTTACCAAGTTCTTGCCTTGGGCCACGTCCTGGCCATTGATTGAGCCCATTCTGTTTTGGAAAGGGGAGACCGATAAGTCTGCATCTGATGATGATCCTCAGACATTCTCCTTGAGTATCGCGTCCATCACAGAGGGGAGTGACAAAACCCTACTTGACTACTGGTATGGTTGAGCTGGTATCGCGTACTGTATGCTTGAATACTGTACTACTGTCTGTTTCCTGACACGATACTACATTCTACACACATGGTATGTTTTCTACACAGTTTCTACATGCTTCGAATTATGGAAATCCTACGATTAAATTATAATTATTGTTGTTGAAAAATTGATAAGTACCATCGGTAGATTGTTCGGATTGATCACCCGTTTCAATCTATCATACCACTGTTTGCCCCTGTTTTGCCCTTTCGTTTGCTCGCTGTTAGAGTACTATTGATCATGCTGTAATCATGTTTTTATCTGCAACTTCGTTGTCACGGCAGCAGGACTTGCTAGAGGTTTCAGAGATACTGGGTTGTACAATGAAGTCAACGTGCCCTTGTCCCTTGACATTTGTCAGAACTACAGCATGCACCAGTTAGTTGATGAAGAAAGTTAAGGGAGTGTTGCAAGCACTCAAAAGTGAAACAAGAAGGAATGAAAGGTGGAAAAATCTGTGATTCTTGTTGCAGCATTTGAAGTCTAGTGTTAGGCCTAACTCTTGGGATCACTTCATGACAATCCATGATGCTAGTGGAAGTGGTGAGGTTTTGTGCACCAATAAGCACAAGGGAAATAACCACCATGCAATAAGAAGGATGAAAATTGCTGAAGTTGTTGCCAGCTGGGTTCATTATTTGCAACCAAGAATGATGCTGCGATGGCAATGACTGAGTTAGATCAACTACTTCCTGCTGCTGGTGATGAAAAAGATGCTGATCTTGTTTGTGGAAAGTCCTCATATGCATCCGAATTTCAGAGAAGGTGATCTCAGCAAACCTGAAGTATGGAAGCACATTCACTCCCTTGTCATGTCGGTGCAACAAGGCAAGTTTTGCCTTTCTGCTGACAAGTTGCAAGTATCTTTAAATAGGACTGAAAAGGGTAGCATTGACATGTATTTTGGTTATCAGGCTTGAAGCATTGTTAACAATGCGAACAAGAAGGTTGTAAGGAACTCCTGCGCAGTCCCTACTCTCTACTAAACCATAACTGGCGGACAGAGACAAAGGGATGCTGACCACTTGACAAATATCTCATGTGCAGGCAGTACTAGCTTGTGTACATAAATATGGTAAGCAAACTTCAAATTGCATGTGCCATCTAGGAGATAGTAGATGTTGCAACCAACCTTATGCTTGTGCAATGTAGAATGCTTCCCTGATTGGATGCAGTTGGCACACACAGCATTAAATTCAGTAGTTCAAAAATGGATACGGGACCAGCATAAGAACCTTACAGACGTTATTGCGAAGGTCATTGCTATCTCAAGAAGATCTTGTTGTCTACAATGAATGTGACATTGGTGAGGTAAACAAGCTACGCCACAAGTTTGAAGGCCACCAATGAGATGAGGGGGTCACTCACTCATGACATGGAGTGTCTGGCTGTATTTCCAAATCCAGCAGCATCAATAGAATGCCGTTGTAAAATGTGGGAACTCCTTCGAATGTCTGTCAAGGAAGTCACACAAATCTAACTTTGAATTATTGCATCACCAATCATTCATAAGGGGCCATGTAGAGTAATTCTCAATGCATCATAACGTTGTTGCAACCAGATATACAGCCTACAGTATTACCAGCAGCAGCATTGGAGGAAATGAGGATTCCACTCCAACACTCCCAACATCTCCATCCAGCATACTAGTAACAGAGAGACTTTGCCTAGAACAAGGCAAAATTGAACAAAATTGAAAATGGTGGTAGACCGGATTCACCGACAAATTTCTCAAAAATTGAGCAGGTCAATAAAATGTCCTGCTTGATGGCAGTTTTGGCGTGGTATCTTCTGACATGAAATTGGATTGAATATGCATCAAGATTTGTGCCGTTTTGGTCACAAGACAAGAAAAAAGCTAAAAGCCCAACTGGCTCCATTGTGATGATCATGCCATCTCTGTAGGCATTCTGGAAAGAGGTTTGCTTACTGTAATGGTTTCAAGAATTTGCATGTGGTGAGCAAATACGGTGTCAGCGGTAGCATAAATATCTGTCTAGTCTATCCTCATAATTATCATGACAGTCCTTTGAGAAAAGGGCTTTGGAATATATTTGAATGGTGCTCGTTCGGGAGCGACAGTGCGCTCGCGTTAGCGCGATGTTCACTCTTTTGACTTATAAACTATGGTCGTTACTGACTTTCATCATTCTTGATTGCCCGTACTCACTCTGTTTATCAGACCCAACTTGGCAAACTTCGTCGCAACTAAGAGTCAACTTGAAAGGCACCTGATGAAGGGGCTACAATTAAATCCAAGGATGGGCCTAAAACGAGAAGGGAAGCAATCCATGGGTAACTGTGTTCCTACCTAGGTGATTAAAAGATTCCACTGGCCTTTGTTCACGACAAAATGATTGCTTGTGCACCACACTTTTTCATAGTTGCAGATCCCGCCGCCATTGGTCAACAGAGAGGAGGTGTGGGAGGTCATCACGCGCAGCATTTCACGCAAACAGAAGTGCTGGCTTACGTCAAGCTGGCACAGCGAACGAGGGATGGCCGACTGGCATATGAGGAGGGTTTGTACACTCACTATCTTGGTCCTAAAACTGTGGACGACATGGCCATGATTGCCAAACTAAAGTTGACATCCACTGTTACTACAATGCCGATCAGAGATGCTGGAATTTCGAAAAAGTATGTTAACATGCACAAATCTCAACATTCTATTATGGAGGGTTTGGTAAAGCATTTACCTGAGCTGTGCTCAATAGTCAGGCAAATACGAGATGGAATTTTGTACTGATAAACATCACGACCCATTTTATGTTGCATGCAACACTTTGTAACAACTCCGACGTGTGTGTGACCCTTTAGCAATATTTCAGCCTTACTAAACATACAACATCAATGACAAACAAGGGAACCCGAACGTTCATATCTCAGAAGTAACGGTCCGTGGTGGGAAATGCAAAGCTTGCTTCTGATGATACAGTGGAGGATAGAAACCACAGCATGCAGGCCGAATATGCTGCTCAATCTCTGAACCAATGCAAGAACAGTGGCTGCTGCCCCAGCCAAACATGGGCAAACAAAAGCAAGGGGCAAAGGGCAGCAAGGTTATCAAAGGAACAATGGATAAGAGCAAAACAACTTCGCCATGCATTGACATCAGCATGACGACTGCTTAGAACTATTCAGTTGCTCAACTCAGTAAGACGACGGCTGAACAACCGGCACCTGCTGATGATGACTCCTGTCGTGGTACCAAGTCCACTGATGACATGTCTAGCAAGGGTGGCAATCCTGTTGACACAGGGGTAACTGTACCAACCCTTCCGTTCTTACTCATCAGTCAAGTCATGCAAAGAAGTCCAAGCAAGTGACTCTGCCATCTACAATCTCTGTACTAAGATCTGTGGTGTGTTCCCTTGATGTATCCATCTCAGGAGGATCTAGTAGGACTCACCTCAATTTACACGCTGACCAGAGTGCAGTGGGAAGTAATGCTCAATTAGTACACGCCTATGAAGATACTGGCTACCCCACCAGCCCTATAGCCTTGAGCCTTTGCACCGTCTGATGATGTGAGGCGAAATGATGTACCCAGTTCTTTCCTCAGCAACAGATCCGTCTGCTGATGTTGACAGGCATTACCTCATGTTTCCCACCAACACACAAGCTAATGCAAGATGAATATGAGACACTACTGCATTTGCACTTAACACGTGAGAAACCCAAATACAATCCACATGACCCGGCCTATGCCGAACACTAAAATCATTAACCAATTAAGTATTGACCACAGGGGACCAAATCGGCATTCCTTCACCCTTGCATCACATCTGTACAGTGTACAGTCTCCATGACCCAAATGGTTGCTGATCATCAGATCAATTCAGGGGTATGACGTATGACGGGATCAATTTGTCAGTATGTCAATGCATGTCGCCCGTACTCGAGGACGATTCGCTTCTTCGGAACGAACTTGCTACCGCAATAGTATGAACATTGTCGGCTGGTACTATACATTTTGATGTCAAGCACCTTGCTCATAATTGGGGCATCTATGTTGCGACTGCGTGAAGAATGGTCAAGTCACAACACAATGTGGCATCAGGACTCTCCTGCATCCCACTTATTCTTGCCGTTTCAGAACTAATGATAGACATCTTCGGTACAGACGACTGCCTCTTGATTTTTAACCGACTCTTTGATCGCCATCACTTTACCGTCATGGAAAAATACCTACGGTATTTCGCAACTCCAGACAGCTGGTGCCATTTGTACCCAACAAAGGCGAAGAAGAAGAGTCAGGCACACAAAAGTCTCTTGCTCCTGTTTTAGCGCAAAGGGGTCCCAAACACGCTCATTATAGACGGAGCGAAAGAACAGGTCATGGGCTAGTTCCACAAAAAGTGTAGAGAGTTTGGAACACGCGTCAAACAAATGGAGCCGCATACACCAGCCATGGTCCAACATGGCAGAAGCAGCAGTCCGCAAACTTAAACAACGTGTCGGGAGCAAGAGGCGTATGAACCCTTCTTACTGATGGCCCATGACATGAAAGGCTTTAAGGCCAACTTCCTGAAATGGTTGTCAAATAAAGACACTGCTGACATCTCCCAATATGCCATGTTCGGCCGGTTGGTCTGGCAAATAAGCAGATGGAACTGGGCCGGGACTTAGGTCCAGCAATCAATAAAGGTCCTGTGATGACCAGGAAGGTTACTTAGGCTGCTGGCAAAATGCTGGTCTATCAATTGACTGTACGGCGTGGTCAAACAAAAGACCGGCTCTCCAATGACATTCACAAGCTGCAGGGCACAAGGTTCACCAAATCATTGGAGAAACAAGCCCTTGGTGATGCATTCAAATATGAGGACGTTGCCAATGATCCCAAATTGGAAGGTCTTGGGACCCGCCCGACCTCAAGAAGGCAACAACTGACAGGTTACTGGAGAAAAACCCAATCCGGATAGACGATACGACCAGTGCGTTGGTGCCGAAGTGGCGCCCCCAATTGGGGACAAAATCATGAATGCAACCGCTTTTGTCAGAAAGTGACAACTGTATGGTTCTTTGCATAATAAGGCCAATTCAAATCCAATCCTGGAGACTCAAACTTACTACTATGATTATGAGCTCCCGGACAGCCAACGAGCCGAAGCCAGCGCAGCTATAACTGCACAAAACATGCATGTGCAATGCAACATTGAGGGTAACAAGTATTTGCTGCGTGCAGGAATCACAAGACAGAAGCTTTGGTGGCTCGCGCAGATGTGTGGGCAACATGCAGACCGAACAAACAAATGCAAAAGACCACCAAGAAGGGATGGCAAATGTGCATCAAATGGCAAGATGGAAGCACTTCATAGGAACATTTGGCATACTTGACGGAGTCCAAACCCATGGAAATTGCAGAGTATACTACTTTCAATGGCATCAATAGGGAGCCAGTTTTTGCCTGTTGGTTCCCCTTGTTCATGTTGAAAAGGAGAACCCAGCCATATCATAGCAGCAAAGAATCATGATGGGAATACTCCATGGCAGGATGACATACAAAAGGAAATGTCTAAAGTCCACATCACATTTGAGATGTGTCTGCCATTAAAACGATGGAAGACTTCCAGAGGAAAGCTTGCCTTGTTGCCGGGGGCCACATGACAACTGCAACCTCTGGGGCTGCTACTTATGCAAGTGTAGTCTCCTGTGCATCGGTTCAAATTGCGCTAACGATTGCAGCAATTAAAAATCGAAAATGCCTATTCAACCGCACCAGTGGGCAAGAAGATATGGTGCAAACTTGGTTCAGAGTTCAGGTCCAATTGTGGCGAATGCTCCATTATCAATTAGGTGCTCAATGGGCTCAAATGTCCTCCAGCAAATACATCCAAGCTGCTGTGTTAAACATCAAGGCATTTGCTTCTTGCAAACACTTCCCAATATGAGGGAGGAAGTGGGCTAAATGGGTTTCCATGTCATTCCCAGCATTGAACTACTAGCTCTACAACATAGCTTGACTCCACACCCCAACTAAATCCCGATCAGGCCTCGTTCTATCAATCGTCAAACTGGGGTGCACTGACATAATCACAGAGGTTTCCGATGTTGCTTTGTTCCTGGAAATGCCTTGTGAAGGGCATCTTGTTGAGGTTGTGTTTCACATGTTCCTGCATTTGGAAAAGAAACATAATGCCAGTATGATCAGCCAACTTCAACCGTTTGTACCCCAAGGTTGATCGATTGATGTTCAATAAGTGCAACTGGAAAGCCTTCTACGGGAATGTGACTGAAGCAATCCCGCCTAGTGTTCCACCACTCCGCAGAAAAGACGTGAACCTGTGCTTATTTGTTGGTGTTGATTTGGATCACGACGGTGATCAGCAAACGAGGACGAGAAGATCTCGAACTGGCTGGTTTCCTCCTCGTCAGCTATCTCAATATGTCTCCCGTGATATGCTGGTACTCAAAAGAGCAGTGAAAAACGGGTAGGAAGTTCCTCTCCGGGTACTCTGCTATAAGTTGCAAATGATTGGTGTCCCCCTGGATTGTCAGCAACCTGAATCAGTACTAGCGCAGTTCAAGAAGCCATGGCCTTGGGCAAGTGTTTGACTGGGCACATCTTGACCCACAAGAACCCAGCCAATTTGTGTATGAAGCTCATACCGGATGGGCAAAAGCGAGATCATTTGGTAGGTCTCATCCTTTACGACATGAATGAGGATCACACTTGATCTCCTCCAAGGAGGTTTAAAGTTCCAAGGTTGCCAGGGTTCCCTTGTAGTACGCACGTTCGTGGCGTCTCAATATCAGTTTTTGTGTTACGAGTTACGACAACGATGACCAAAGTCGGCACAATAGCCTCGTATAGATCGAGGGGGACTCAGAAAATGGCAAGTAGTGTATAGTAGTAAGCTCGTACGTACTGTAGCAGGCACGACAGTATGCTCTTCTTGCCTTGCCACGCACGATGTTCGGCCACTTTTTAGCAACGCCCGTTCACGGTTGATTGCCCGTATTTACTTTTATATATATTACAAGAGTTGTGGGTACGAGTACCTCACATTGATCGGAGTGTCTACTACAGGAAACTGGACGTACAGTACCTGGTATGATACAATCCTTTATAGCTTATAGAAGCAGGATGACTTGAATGGACAGCTGACACTTTTGGACAAATGGCTGTGGTATGCGTTGCGTAGAAACTATTGTAGGATTTGATTATTTTTTTTACTCGTTCAGGTTTTAATCAAAAACAAAAATATTGGCGGCTCTGGAATCCCCTTGCCATGATCTATTCATTTATGCAATAAAAATCGACATTCAAGTGTGCTCCTGCATGCGCACCTACGCATTCAGTGTTGCTCCAATCGGTCAGTACCTGCACCCGGTAGAGGCTACGTGGCTACGTACTAGTACCCCCACGTACCACGGTAGTTCTAGACTTACTGCGATCGAACACGCAACGAAACAAATAGACAATATCAACACATCAGATGGTATCAGAAAGCATTGAAGAAGGTAGAAAAGCAAAAAGCAACAGAATCAACAGAAGAAGTACAACAATGTGAGATGATGCCCAACCTTACGGAATTGATGGGGCGCTTTGAGATTGCGGCTGCTGGGGACAACTTTGACAGAGGACTATGCTCAAAGACATTCTCAAATTGCATGTTGGTGTCAGAATTAAAGGCATGTTGACAATGAAGAAGACAGACCTTGTCATTGATTTAACAAATCAATTGATTGCTTTAAGAGATGATCCAGCAGCTCGTTAGCCTAGTATGTACTATTGGTATAGTACTAGACTACTTCATCAATACTAGACGAGAATGCTGTGGTTAGTTTTTATTAAATTACACCATTTAGGGTAGCTTAATTCTTGTTTTGTTCACTGGCAATATTCAAGGCCATGATCTCTTGTCTCCAAATCAGTAATAATATCATGAACTTAGGAGATAGGGTGACCACGGGCTGGTGTCGATAATTTAACTAGGCGAATCACCACGTGTCCAACCAAGTCAGCTTAATGAATTCGGGCCGAGACTCCCGAAAAAATACGACTCAAAATTCTGAGACAACTATCGATTCAAATAATAAAACTCAAAACGTATTTCGACAGAACTCAATAAGATCTTTCGAATGGCCTATTCAGATATTGAAATTTGTTCCTACGAAGACAGTACGATTTTTGGAAACTTTTCGTGTCCAATACGTCATCCTGCTTCTAGCTCTCTAAGAATTATTAGACCGGTACTCCGAGTACTGTACAATGTACTAACCTGTGGTAATTTGAGCACTGTGCACTTGATACAGTATGGAGTATGGTGAACTGGATCACGTTGTTCACATCAACGAGGAGTACAAGTATCTCGCTGATCACAAGTCGCATTCCACTTGACGTGTAAAAGTAGCTGCGCTTTGAAGTTTGAGAAGAAGTGAGCTCTTTCGCTATTGTCTATCAAACGAGGAATTGATTGCTCGTCCCAGTTTCGACTGCAGTAGAGAATCACCTGTCCAGACACCCTTGCTGTCAAAAATGGAAGTTTCCACGGAGAATAACGACGATGATGCCAACAGCACCTCAACTTCTAGTGGCATGCAAATGAATCGGGTCTGCATCATCTGTCATGACGATTTTCCTCACTCAGAGATGCACAGTTGTATGGACGACATTGATCACACCAGCGACAAGAATCATTTCATGTGCTCCGATTGCTTCTTAGGGTACGCCAACGTCGAACTTGCAGGCGGAGCATTTGAAGGAATTCGATATTTTGGTGGCGATTCATCGTCCACGCTGGTAAGCAGCCCTGGAAACTTGCCATGTCCAAAATTCGTGACCGGAGACTGCGAAAGTGCCGCGATACCCTTGACGACACTATTCGGAGCCTTTCATATGAGCAGCGACACTGCCAAACTCTATTACTTGGCGTCAAGGCGCATTGCGTACCAAGAAGTGGAACAAGATCGTCAGTTAGACGCTCTCGAGACTCAAGTCGGTGAAATTCCTGCTGACGGCAATGATGGAAATGATGCTCTCGAAGCGGCGATTGAAAGCATTAAACTCAGAGTTCAAGCAGCACTCAGCAGGGGAGCCGTTGTTAAATGTCCTCAATGCCACCAGCCAGGGATCAAGAATTCCCATTGTGTTCATATCCGATGTCACCTATGTGCTACTTCATGGTGCTATTGCTGCGGTAGAACTCGGGAATCCTTGGCCAATCCCGCGATCCGGTGTAGGGGATGTGATGCTTACGATTCGCGCCTGGAAATGCAGCAACCTAACTGGAACTCATTTGCCATTGGATCCGAATCGGCTGCTTACGGAGCCTTGCATGAGTTTCATCGTCAACGGCAAGCCTATTTTGTACAAGACGTAAAGATGTCGTCCATCCCTTATCAATGGTTGGCTTTTCAGGCGACGTACCCAAACATTCTGAACGATGTCCCTACTCCTGGAAGGCGCATTAAGTGGGAAGAACTGGAGACAACGATTGTACCGCCTGCTTTTGGGAACAGTCAGCCTCGCGACCTGTTGTGGGCTCTCCGCCCACGCTTCAACCCAGCTGACCCCGCACAAGGCGGCAATGAAGACACAAGAGCTCCCGCAAATGTAACGGAAACGGTTCCTGAAACGGTTCTAGTCCCATGGAGTCGAGTCTTTCGTTCTCACCGAGGGTTGGGATGGATATTTCTATTTCTGGCAACCATTTGGGTGCTTGGCACTGGCATTTACTTCGATTTGCTTTCAAAAGAATACTGGGCCGCGCTCACCATTGTTTTGAGTTTCAGTCTATTCTACCATACGGCCTTGTTCCTTTTGCTCCGTATGGCGGACTATTTCGAGCTCCACCCTGATAGTTTCGTATCGAGACACCTACCTGAAGTTGCCTTTGTTGGTAGGCGACGTCATCCGGCCAATGGAGAGGGACCCTATTTCTCTGCTTCTGGGCGCTGGAGGCATGGAAGACGCAATCGACTGGCACGTCCTCTATTACTTCTGACAATTGGATTGATTTTATTGTCATTATCCTCCGTGTCCACGAGTTCTTTACTGGGAGCATTGGCACTCTTGTTCATTGTACCCGTTTGTAATACGGCATTTCTTCAGACATCAATTCTCAATTTCGTGCCTCTTCCACCATTGGTAGAGAACCCACAACCAAATCCGATGCCGTTCTCCCAGATGATGCAAACCCTGTGGATTCTTCAGATACTGACTGGACTCGGGGCCGCCTTTATTCTTAGTGAGATTGATTCGAGTCCCAGTGTTGCAGGCGTTTTTTTTGTCATGCTTGGTGTGGGTCTCACGATCGCCACACTTTTACCCCGTATCTGTTCGGAACATTTCTATACACCAAGGCCTCGTGCAATGGATCAGTCAAGGTCATTTTGGGTTGGACTGGTGATATCCGTGTACTGCCTCTGGTATTTCTTTTTCATTTCAAACAGAGAGGCCCTGGGCGCCATCATTGTTGGGCCCATTCTTTCAGTTCACTGCTGGCTGTCGGCGCTTTCTCCGCAGCCAGGAGCAGTCGACCCAGGTGTCCAACCAGATGTCCAGCCAGTTGACGAAGAAGACGTCGAAGGTGGTGCCGAAGCTGATGTCGAAGGCGGTGTCCAAGGGGATAACGCCGAAGCAGATGTCGAACCCGATATCGAACTTCAAGCCGAACCCGGCGCTGGAAACATCGTCGAAGACGACATCGAGTTGGCGCCTGTGACGTCTGTTCCAAGATAACTCCGGTAGAATGAAGTAGTGGTTCATTCAGGACAAGGCGCATACCGCTGAATCTTCAAAGGAGATATGTACTAGTATAGGTTATAGTTTAATGATGTATCTCGTTTTTTTTTCTGGTCTCTTCCGTTACGTGTTCGCTGGTGTTTAATACTGCAAATGCTCTAACCACAACGAACGCATCTTCCCATACATTTCTTGTCATGCAGAAAGCTCATTCGTTGCTTTCCGATGGTACAGCAAAGTTTGTCGTCTGCACTTGACACCGTGCATTGTACCCACAAGTCGGGCGGAAGTATGAATCGGCCAATCTACAGCCAACAATCAATCGCGGCAAATGTAGGATGCTTCATCCCCTTCCAAACCACTAGTCACAAAGACCTTAAAACCACGCCTCGTCTGACTTTTTCAGGTGCAGTAACATATTAGAACTTGAGGTGATCGAAAGCTGCCACAGATTCGAGTTCAACGCTCAAAAGCTACAATTCAAGCAAAAAACAATGCAAGTGTAGAGGTGACCATTTTGCGCCAGCTAACGAGGCTTTCGACCAAGAGATATCACCTTCGCCATCGATTGCGACTTCTCCGATACATTCTCCCACACTCCTACAGCTCCATATCGAATCACTTAATATATGGCTGTACTAGATTCATGAGCTGATTCTTCATCAAAGCACCCTCCACTCGTTTGACTTCCTGGTCGCCTTGAAAGACTATAACGGTGGGAAAAGCCTGGACTTTGAGTTTGCGAGACCAATCAGGGTATTGATCCGAATCGATCTTGGCAACACGGACCTTGTCACCAAATTCTGCGGCCACTTGGGCCAACTCGGGTGCCATTAGCTTGCATGGACCACACCACGTTGCGAAGACATCCAACAAAAGGGGTGTGGGTGACTCAGTCTTCAATTCGTCAGCGAGCTGCAAGTCAGTGAGTTCTCCAACTTGACCGGGAGAAATGTACGCGGAGAAGATTGACGCGGCTTCCCTAGCCTCGAGAAGGGCTTGGACCAAGTCTTCCTTCTCAAACATGCCAGCCCAACGAATATTTCTCCGCCCACATTCCGCTCGCAATTCCGATACTCGCATGGAACGAAGTTCCTGTGCGGTAGCTTTTACGTCAAATGTGGAGGGTAATCCTATTGTTTTCTTAACTGATGCCGATGTACCTGAATGCGGGGGAGTATCATTTTGGACTGGGCTGTCCTTGTTGACACTGTTTTTCTCGCCATGTTCTCGCGCACGTTGGAGACGCTCCGTCAAAGATTCGCGATCAAAGCAGTCTGCAAACGAAACCCCTCGTTCCTTCAATTCATCTCGAATCTCTCGCATTCGCATCGAGGCAATATCAGCATCTTGATTTTTAGAAAAAGCAAGCGTACACCTTCTTTTACCGAGGCGATGCAGGACATTTGGGTGGCAACTCGAGGGTCTCGCAATCACAAAGGACGACACCGTAGATGATGTCAAACATGTCCACATCAAGGTCAACATAGCGAAGAGAGAAGTCAGAAACATGGCGTTAGACGACAAGCCAGTTCTCGTAAGCGCTAGTAGGACGATGTGCTGTTGGATGGGATCAAGTAATGGGCGACGCAATAAATGAATAACGATTTACTACATCGTTACACAGCTGACATCAGTGCAGACTGCAGACTGCATTAATGTGCATACAGAAGGAGTTCAGACTTTCAAACATAAAATACAGTACAGTACAAGGTACAGCACTCTACTTGATGTGGCGGTCTGCTGGAGTTTGGTTCTACCAGTACTCCATACCCGTACTTCCTACTTCGAGCACTCGAGTACTACGTAGTTCATCCATACCAGGTCCCGTACTCCAGTACTGTACTTTTCTCGAATTCCAGTAGAACATATGCATACAAGGTGCTACCTCGTACGAGTACCGGGTACTCTACTAGTACATATGCACAATGCATACTGCATACACTCTGAGAACGTGGTAAAAGCAGCACAGAAGTACAAGTACTCCGGACTCCGGACCTACAAGTAGTACGACGATTCAGGTACGAAGTGTATGCTGTACGCCTGTAGTACTTCGAGTCTATTATCTACCGGTACAATACGACGTAATACCGTAATACGTAATACAAGACGCTGTATCAGTATCGTATTCCAGTACCAGAATGCTACTACTTGGTACTGTAGTAGGACCCGGTGTTTGAAACGGTCCTGGACTAGGAGACTGTATGGCTGCCATATGCATAGGAGTTTCGTAGGCTTCGGTTCTCGCCGTACGTCTACCGTCGGCCACTATGGAGTCTGGAGTACAAATACTTCAGTACTATGACATATACCGGAGTACCTGTGTCGGAGTCGCTGCCTGAATACAGATGCGGTCCAAACGGTTACAGCATTGATTTTCGCTGTCATCTCGTCGCTTTTGGACCGTTTCGTACGGGAACTCCGAGTGTATGTGAGAAGCGATACAGAATTTTCTGCGAGCAATGACAATGTTGGTGCGGCTCCTCCTGCTCCTCTCTTGGCTCCACGGCTTCGCCGTTCATGCCGAAGAGGAGCAAACCACTAACACAGTGGGAGGATGCGATGATGACAGCGTGAGCGACACGATCCCGCTCTCGAAACTTGCGCCAAACCAATTTTTCAAAATCTGTCCCTCACAGCTAGCAGGCAGCAACAGCGACCTGCTGGGACAGCCCATTTGCGGAGACGGTACAAACTTTGCATTCTTCGCGACGAAGCCGATCCAACGCAAGGCGAATACTGAGAAGATTCTGATTGAATTCATGGGTGGTGGAGCCTGTTGGGATGATGAAACATGCGGGTATAACGCTGCTGCAACTACTTTTCCTGAGAAGTTGAACAACTTCGTTGGCTACTCTTGCTCCGAAGTTGCCTACTCAACAAACAATTTAAACGGATATCCTATCAATATGCTGTGCTCTCATTCGATTGGAAATACAGACTTCACCGAGTACAACACCGTCATTGTCCCGTATTGTACGCAGGATATTCATCTCGGTGATAAGACGATCACGTACGACGATGGCCTTACTATGAATCATCGTGGGGGCCACAATACCATGGGAGTTCTACGATGGATCTTTAAGAACTTTGAGAACCCGTCTCACATCGTCTTGACAGGGTGTTCCGCCGGCGGGGCTATACTTCCGATCGCTTATGATTTGATTCGCAAACACTACAGTCGAGTTGGACGGAGGACTGTCCAGATCAGCACTATTGGCGATTCTCCTGTCTATCTTACACCCAGCTACTTCCTGAAGAACGTTTTTAGTAACTGGTATCCAGACACCGTCATGAATAAGATTGGTTTCAACTTTTACAAGTGGCGTTACTCTGATGACTATCCCACGCGAACCTGGAGCCATATTCTCAAAAGGGGTTCTAACAAGGATCAGTGGGGGTTTGTATCACACACCGATGATCCAATCTCCTTGATTTACTACCAATGGATGTCCGGAAATGGAGCAGATGATGGAGGGCGGCGACGATTGGAGGACGGGGATGACCAAAGTCGGTGGTACAGCGAGCTCACGTCATCGCTGTCTACTATTCAGAAGCAGCACAAGAATGTTGCAACATTCTGGATAGAAAGCGAAGGTCACTGCAGTTTCGGACTCTACTACCCGTTGCAGGAAGATGGTTTTAAGGACTGGGCATTTCAAATTGTTCGGGAACATCGAATGGGGAGCACGGCGCATTCCACTGCTTTTTTCTTCCTGTCCGTCGCCATAGGAGCCCTTGTTTTTGCGGGAGCCTACTACGCACGGCGCCGCAGCAACCGTGAAATGAATGTCGTCAGCAGTGAAGGTTTTATGGAGGATTCTACCGTCGCTGATGACGAATCACTTGCCAAGGACTCGCGAAAGAGCACAACCTGCTTCAAATCGTGTGCCAAGTCGGTCACTACATTTCCGTTCACTGCATCTTACACTGTGGCAGCGACCATTTACTTCATGACGATGCTCGTTACACAAGGCTTTGTTCACCCGCTTAATAATCCTTCTCTTGGCCCTTCAGCCATATCGTTGAGTCATTTTGGGATCAACAATCCATCTCTGGTTGTATATCAAGGCCAAGTATTTCGGCTCCTAGTCTCTTCCTTCCTATGCAGCGGCGTGCTTACATACTTAATTCTACTTCTGTGCCTCTGGTTCTACGCCAGACCGTTGGAGAAAATGCTGCACAACCATCTCCAGTTTGGCAGCGTCTTTATCCTCCTCATCCTTGGTACCAACATTACCTTCGCCCTGGTCGGCAACGGTGCAAGTTGTTCAAGTGTCGCCTTGGCGATTGGCCTTAATACGGTCTACATAATTCTTTGCCGTCGTCTCGAAGACTCCTCGATCGTTGGCATTACATTTGGCACTATCTTCATGACTTTGTTGGTCGTCTTTGTCTTCCCCTTCAACAGCTGGATCATGCTCCTGGCCGGTATCATTGTCGGCGCTTTGGTGTCCATGTTGGTGATAACTATCGCCAGTAAGGAGCCAAGCATGATTCAAGATGATGGCTTGGAGAACTCTAATCTTGACGTAAATCCCGTCAAGCTCTCGCGACGAGGGCTATCAGGATTTTGCGGCATTCTATTTGTCATGTTTCTCGTGCTACTGTTCCGCATTCGACGCCCGAATAAACTCTACCTGGAACCTTTTTATACAGGTTGCAACGTGATGTATGCCGCGGGCGACGACGTGGCTAATGTCATGAGCAAATACGGATCAAGCTTTCGTCGCCGCCTTGAGGACGAGAACATTTGCGCTCAATTTTGCATTCCTCACCTAGCGTCGAAAGCGACTGTCTTTGGTGCGCAGCGCCTTTTGAGCCTGCCGCTGGTTCTCGGGGAATGTGAAGACATTGGCTATGATGTGCACATGGCAGACAAAACTGTTCAAGTTTCAGGGTATTCTCTCGATTTTGAGATTTTCACGATGTCCGATGATGAAGAGGAACGATAGTGTGAACTTTAATTCATGTTTCTTGTTGTAATTTCACTTTCAAAATCTCACGTTTAGATAGGACCTACTTCAGCCTCAATCGCCAACAATAACAACTTCTATACGTCTCATCGAAAGCTCACTAATTCCTAATTCCCAACAATTTCAGAGATCACGAGCACCTTCCCGAACCTTTGTGCCACACCTAATGCCAGTCACCGCCCGTCTGTTCAAGCATACAATCAATCTGATCTTGATCATCGAGTTCCAACATCTTGGGGGTCGAGTTTTCGTCGATGCGCTCGCCATCGAGCATGAAACGGAGCGATGTTGCCTGCACGCCTTTGCGTTGAGCGTACGTGTCGAAGACCTTGGACATCTTGGTCGTTTTCTTGATCTTGAAAAACGTCTCTTCCCCAGTCTTACGGTCGACGACGAGAAGAGACAAGGATGAGTCAAAAAGTAATACAGTCGATTAGTACGACAATGAAAGCAAATTAAACCCTAGCAAACAATTCAATAACTAGTGTCTCCAATTCTCGTCCTAGCACTCACCTGATCACGGACTCGAATGGTGATTGGTTCGGCAACCTCCGCCTTGTTATCTTCGCTCGACATGATTTGTTGATGATTATCTCTGGTGGAGTAGACCTTCACTTGATTATTGTTAATGACAATGATGATTGATCGGGGAGCTGGCACCGCAATTCGAAGTCTTTCGTACTCGAAGCAAGTAGAATTTACAGTGTATATTTAGGTACTCCGACACTTTCGTTGGCGCGCGCGGCAGATTGTGCGTGAGCAGGTAAAGAACAGAGATATCCGGAGTGAAGAGAGCTAAACTTCTCGTTTCCAGGCTTCCCATCGCCTTCGCAGTTTTCAGAGTGCGAGGCGTGGAGGGATTGTTTTCGTGAGGGAGCCGTACAAGCAGTACAAGTACTCGTATTTCGTACCAGTACACAAAGTCCCATTGCATGTACTGTACGTATGCCGGTGAATATGTACTGAGTACATGTACTGTACGTATGCCGGTAAATATGTATGAATACTGATTATTGAGTTGTACCTGGTACCTGGTACTACCAGGTACTAGTAGAACCTCCTGTATTTCTGTGCTCTCCGTTTCTGGGTCATTGTACTGGTACAAGCATGTACTACAATGAATACTGGAGTACGGTGATACTGTGCTTCGATCTTCGATAACAGAGTACACTACCAGTACCTGGTACAAAAATTGCCAGTACGACAGTATTTCGATTTACTTGTGACCGTTTATTTTTTGGGGAAATTACAATATCGCGTGTTTTTCAGCCACTTTTCAATATAGTACAATGACCCTCTATATACAACTTTACATCTTACTATATCACCGATTTGCTTTTGACGTTTACAATATCACGCATACATTTGTTCATATATTACTATATCACGCAAACGTGATATAGTAACACATTTTGTCGCCAGCCACATCTTCTCTCCACAGATAACATGGTACACCGTATTGTAGCCAATGTCATAAATGAAGAATGGCCAACCTTGCACCACAACCTCTTTCTCTGTCATTTTGTTTCAATCTCTTGTACCTCTCAGTTTGATTGCGCTAATGTGGTAGTTGTTATCACTCTTGTAGTGTGGTCATTATTTGCGTTGTGCTTCGTCTGTGTTGAACGTTCAAATTCAAATTGACCATTGTGGGCGATGCATTTGAATCAACTGAACCTGATACAGTAGTCTACGCACCTTTTGGTATACAGTACCATAATGTTCATCTGAGAAGTACATGAACCTAAATCCAGCCGCTTGTCGTCACCCTCATCGAATGCAACATGACGCATATAGTTGTTATGCACACTTGAACTACCTGCCTATTAGAGACTACTAGCTGGGGCAACCGTTTGTCGTGGCCGGCCGCAGCCACTTCTAGGCACGGACTTTCAGATGCATGAGCACGGCCAGCGGCTACAATCTTCTCCTTTGCCGCAGTGAAAGTGCCAAATAAGTGATTTGCACCTTTCCAACCAGTTCCTACGGGCGCAGCACCTTCACCGTCTGGCCTAGACACAGATGTGCAGTGCCTCAGTGCACGCCATCCCAGCTGATGGCAGTTGCATGAGAAAGCTTTATGGCGATGCCGTTGTAATCCGTACCACATTTCCTCTTGCCGTACAAATTTGGAATCAGAAAGTACCAGTTTGATCCACAACCCGGCTTCTCCTCTGTCCATAGACTAAAACCCTGTGAAGCGTCATTCACATCGAAGTGTGACGCGTTTCCCAGGTCAACGCTTACATCAATTGTGTACCCAACCCGGAGGCCCTTACCATTTCCATCCATCGGAGCTATTGGCACAAGGGACGAATCGGCTTCCACGTTCTGAACAACAGAAAGGACATCCGGAAAACAGTAGAGGCCAACAGTGGCAAAGGCCTCGACAAAGCTCCTCAGTAACGGTTGAGGCACCTTATCGTTTGCAGCGAACCCGACAGTTGTCATTCCATCCAACAGGACACGGGTCCCAATTGCGTGCATTGTACCAACATCCCCGGTATTCTGCCTCGCCGTGCCCACCGCTGCTTCTCTCCGAAGGCGAGAATTGTGTTCACCGATCACATCGATGGAAGCAAGTAGGTCATGCCTGCCCATATGGCAATACGTTGACTCGTGGGAACCATCAAGAATACTCCTCACCATGATAATCGACTTCCTCCCAACTGCACCAGAACCACTGGGGGCGATGTCGACAATGATATCAACGAATGGGTGTTCCAACGGGTCAATCGTCCAACAAGTGTCGGGGATTTTCAGGTGCAAGCACCCCGGGGCGTAATGTCGACCACCCACCCTTGCTGAATTCGAGTTGACAAGGCGGCGATTGTATTCTTGCGCACGGTCAGCAACTGGCCACGCACCCACATCGTGTCCAGCAATAATGTCTGGTGGCATCCGAGGGCCATCATGATCCGCACATTGCGTTGACACGAACACTTCGCGCAGTAACCTTGGTGCTGCTGGATAGTACAAACTCTCCAGGCAGAGACCCCAGCACTCGTAACGGAAGCAAACCTCTTCACGTATCCATCCTCTCCAAATTGTAAACGGAAGTCCGACCCCGGTGGAACCTGCACCGACATGTTCGTCCTTAGTCGAAACCAACTCATGTCGAGAGCAATGCGTGAACCTTCAACACCCTCAGTCTTCCTGCGCCAGTCCCTTGCGCAGTAGAACACTCCCGGCCCCGGCAGGAAAGCAAGGAGAGTCCTGTACTTGTAGTCGTTGGCATCGTCAAGATCCTCAGGTCCGCTTGCAGGCGCCATAATTACATCATCAGGTCCCAATGCAACAACGTCCGCGTCACCAGCTTTAAAAGCACTACTTATATTTAAGGTCGCAGCGGCCGTCGGAGTAATCTTTCGGTTACATATCACATCCATGAGAATGAACTCCGAAAGGTACTTCGAAGTTGTGGCATGTTTCATGAAGACCTCATCCAGTGAGCGCAATTGCGTGATGGCACTGCAATTATCACTAACTTTATAACCGGCGGCTTTCACCTGCTCCTCGTCAGCAAGCCGAAGGTCCTTGCAGATCGAACAATTAAGCGCATACGATATCCATCTTAAGGGCGTGCCGCATACCTCGACCTCGCCACCAATAGTTCCAGTCAAAGCTGCAGAACGAAACGCAATCGTAAAATCGGAAGGGGAAAAAATATCCCTCCCATCCAGGGGGAAGCACTTCAGTAGCAGTGCCAACACTTTCGGACCTGAAGGGAAGTAATTCCTTCTCGCCCGCTTTCGTGGCATCCTGTTACTGAGCCGCTTCCTCGAGGCGGGCACCGCCACCACCCTTGGATTATCCTTCCCGAGGTTTAGTACAGTAGTGCGACAAATCGACGTCCGACCTCGCATCTTCAACGCATCATTGTCTTCATTCCGAACCAATCCTGACATACTACCGTGAACTCCCAGCTAGATGGCAGGCAGAGACAGCGTATCGTCAGTCAGCAGCACAACAAACACGCCCAGCTAGATGGCAGGGAACTGATGATGTGCTTCCAAGCGGATCGAATAAATGATGAGCAACGAGCGTCCATGCGCGTCGTCCGTAAGCAGCGCAACAAACACCCCGGCTAGATGGCAGGAAATGATGATGCGCTCCTCAACAACAGACGCAATGCTGATCAGCAAGAAGTCAATGTGTGTGAGAGGCAGCAAAGTGTGATCAAGGAAATGCATTTTCGCGCAATTTTGCATTTGGTTGACACCCTGATGTACTGGCGTACACGTATGTATGCATACGTGGTGTAGTATGACGTTGTCATTGCGCGCGTGCAAGACGTCAAAAAATTCATACATGCCACAGTTCATTAAGTGTCTATTCTTGCGCGCAAGAATAGACACTTAGGGAGTATCTGAACAGATTTGTACCATACCGGTAGTAATACAACAGCAATGCGGTTTCCAATATACAGTAAAGTATTTCATAAGGATGCAGTGCCGTTTATAACAGTTTTTAAGGAGTGATGCCAATGTAGTACAAATACAGCATAGCTACTACTTCTTCATCGTCTTCTCAAAGCATTGTTTCCTTTTTGTCGTCAAATACTGATCAGAACACGATAAACCATGGCAAAGAAGGCAAAGAAATGCTTTCCAGGCGATCCCCGCTTTTCGGGATGGATATCTCCAAGTAGCGAGGATATTTCTGCACTACCGCGTAATGCTTGGTTGAGCACGTTGCTGTTGGACTGCATACTGCAGCGATCTGCGCCGCCGGTGGATGTGACATCCACTGACACTTTTCATATTGGGAGTCTTGGCACCGAACTTACATCCAGTCATGTAACGATCTGATCACGTATGTACCCAATGGACCCGACGCGGTTCAAGTGGGAGGGCAAACCGACGAAAAGTTTCACGCATTCGTGCATCTTTGCAATCTTGTTTCCGATCCCGTCCCGTCAGCAGGCTCCTTATACCGATTGTCTTGGTACACCACTTTTTGTGCTTTGCTTGGATTGTTCGTTCTCTAGTCGAGAATTTATTACCAATTTGACAATTTACGATTCCTGCAACGCCGCACTCGTCAAATTAATCCCGACGTCGCAACCATCGTAAAGGAAGTCAACTACTTCGTGCGGTTCTACATTCTTCAAGAGGAGGAACATGAGCACCTTCGACTGACGGATGAGGCCTTGCTTAAACGAGTGGAGTATGGAGAATGTCCACGTCAGTTGAACGGATTTGATTGCGGTTTATTTGCAGTTGGCATCGTTTTGCACCTTGTCGAGGGTAAGGTGATCAAGATGGAAACGTTTACTCAACAAGACATCACCGGTTTGCGGGCTAAACTGACGGCCGTGTTTGGGGGAGAGGGCACCGGATTAGGGACGACAAGTCAGGTTGTCCGCGCCTGCTTCCCAAAACTGAATGGAAGTAGCATCCTTGATACTTTTGGTGTGGAGGTACTGGACGTGCCTGCCGCGGAAGTACACCAAGTCAGGTCGGCGGGCGGCAGTTCGATTACGGAGGAGGTGGAAACTGCTGTGAACAAGGAAAACACGATGGATACTGCTGGCCATTTGGGAAGTGACGAAGACATGGAAACCGCTGTGGAAAAGTGCGCATCACTACTTGATGCTACTGACGATGATTCGGCGAATGGCAACGAGGATGCGCTTAGTTATCACACTTGCGAGGACAGCGAGAGCAGTAGTGAGCTTAAGGATGATAATGTTACAGATTTTCGAACAGGAAATGAAGGGAGCACCTATGTCATCGGCAATTTGGTGCATCCCTACTACAGTTTCGAGTTTGTACAAAACACGTTCAGGAGCAACGTCTTCCCCGTCTGCTTGGAAACACTCGAATATGATGGCGTGACGAAGGAACCAGCATTGCCAAAGCGACAGGCGGGACGCCCGAAGACAAAACGAATTCGCAGACGAAGTAAATTTGTCGAATTGAAGCAGTCGCCTGTAACATGTTCCATCTGTGGGAAAAGGGGTCACAACCGACGAAGTTGTGTTCCGTCTGTGCAGAAAGGTGCCAAGTCCAACGAAATTGCCCCAGTCTCTAATAGTGTCTAAAAGATAATAGGTAATGACAATTTTAGTGTGCGTAACGACTATATGCGTCATGTTGCATTCGATGAGGGTGACGACAAGCGGCTGGATTTAGGTTCATGTACTTCTCAGATGAACATTATGGTACTGTATACCAAAGGTGCGTAGACTACTGTATCAGGTTCAGTTGATTCAAATGCATCGCCCACAATGGTCAATTTGAATTTGAACGTTCAACACAGACGAAGCACAACGCAAATAATGACCACACTACAAGAGTGATAACAACTACCACATTAGCGCAATCAAACTGAGAGGTACAAGAGATTGAAACAAAATGACAGAGAAAGAGGTTGTGGTGCAAGGTTGGCCATTCTTCATTTATGACATTGGCTACAATACGGTGTACCATGTTATCTGTGGAGAGAAGATGTGGCTGGCGACAAAATGTGTTACTATATCACGTTTGCGTGATATAGTAATATATGAACAAATGTATGCGTGATATTGTAAACGTCAAAAGCAAATCGGTGATATAGTAAGATGTAAAGTTGTATATAGAGGGTCATTGTACTATATTGAAAAGTGGCTGAAAAACACGCGATATTGTAATTTCCCCTTATTTTTTATAGGTCGTTGGTCCTATGCATACACTACGGTACACCACCTGTAGCTAGCGGTATTACGGGTTCGTGGGTTTTCGGTACCAGTAGCTCTATCACAGTAGTTATCGATACGAGTACTATCGGTAGGGTGGTACCAGGGTCAGGCGTCAGGCCTCCAACCTCCAACCTACCGGTAGGAGGAACGCAGCCTGATTTAATGATTTAAGATGCTCATTCGATGGTCGAGAGCGCAGACAAGCAGTCTCACAGATACCACTTACCTCTTGAAAACACTCAATACTAGAATCCACGGCTCCTGTACGGAGCTTACTACTAAGTCTGTAATTACAAGCCGACAACGAAAAAATTCAGGTGTGTGCGACGATGGTGATGATAAGGAGCGTTTGTGGATGAAGTGCCTGCAGAAGATGGGCTAGGCAACAATTAAAATGGAAAAGAGGCAGTGCAGTCGAATCTCTACTTGCTGCTGAAAAATCATCGCAGGAATTGATTGCCCGAGGTGTTGCCTGTCGGTTTTATTGAGAGGATTGCTATTGGTCTCGCGTGTACTGCTGATGGACCGGTTCACCTCTTCATGATTCTGCTACATCATGCACTCACGCATATTTTTCCTTAACTTTTCCTACAGAACCATGACTGTTGCAGGAATCATGCGTCAATATCAGGTGGTGGGCCGCAAGGCTGCCACCCCTGACCACCCTAACCCTGAGGCTTACCGCATGATCATCTTTGCCCCAAATACAGTCATCGCCAAGTCCAAGTTCTGGTATTATTTGCATCAGTTCCACAAGATGAAGAAGACCACTGGAGAAATCATTGACTGCGTCGAGATCCGTGAGAAGGACACTGACTTTGTCAAGAATTACGGAATTTGGTTGCGTTATTCCTCCCGCTCGGGAACTCACAACATGTACCGTGAATTCCGAGACGTGAAGCTCACCGGAGCAGTCTCCCAACTTTACGATGAAATGGCCGGCAGACACCGCACCCGTCCTAGATCCATTCAAATTATCCGTACCGCAGTTGTTGCGAATGAGGACCTTAAGCGTCCTAACGGTATGCAATTCGTCAAGGAAGACATCAAGTTCCCACTTCCTCACCGCGTTATCAGTGGAAAGAGAGGTCAAAAGGCTCTGTCGTCCACTACCTATTCCACTGTTCGCCCTACTACTTTCTTTGGATAAAGCTTGTAGTAAGCTAGTAACAAAAGTTCGATCCCAGGAGCAGCTTGTATTTCGAAGTCGTCGACTTGTCTAGGTGGTCAACCAAACTAGATCGTGAGAGTGCCTTCGCCATTTTGGGCAGCGCTGCGCATTCGATGTGGGCGTCTCGGCGTTCTGGAGTCATTGAGCATAGAACACGCATTGTAGTGAGTACGGTTACGATGCAACGTGTACTGAATTTCTGGTATCAACATAGATGCGCCACCCGCAAGCCGCAAGATCCAGGCCCAACCAATTTATTGATTGGCATCTTTGATGATGCTGTGCTGCGAGGTTTCCAGTTACCATCGCAACTAAGAATTCGCAGGGAAGGTTGCGTGACCGGACCTTCCCAGAGGAGACTGGTATAGAGTAGAGTGTGGTCCCAGGTACCAGGTCTGTAGAGCTACTATGTGGTAGGGCGCGAGCAGGCAAATTTGGAATAGAGAACGAAGCGTATGCAGTTGGGGAGACCCGTGAGCTGGAAGCTGCGAGTCTCCTCTGTTAGGGTGAGGGTTTGTTCGGCAATAGTAAATCCTAAACTTATAATCTAATGTAGTAGATCAATCTCATGCAATGATTCCAGACAGGGGTCACTCTCCATTTAGATGCACTTGGGAAGTAGCAATTCAAAGGATGCAGAGTATCTTGATTGCTAAACCGTAATCCGCAAAGAGCCGACACTATCACTGCAATGGCCGTTGCAGATTCAGTTAGATGGTAGATTGTGTGAAGGAGCAGGGAGCAGGATGGTACCCAGCAAGTGTACAAGTAGTCGTGGAACGACTCAACTGTAGGACAGTGCCAGTCCCATAGTACAGTGGACCGGTTCCATTAGACCGTCTGCCGGGGGGCAACGCCGCAACTCGTATGAATTCATAGATTGCACTACAGTACTGGTACCAGAATTTGATACTTGTATGTACTATGTACTATATATCCATGTACTCTACCGTAGTATGAATATTTCCGGATCATATGTACGTGAAACAAATGCCACGTGACAGTGTTCTCCACGCTTCGCACGGCTCCCCTTCTTCCAGTAAAGGACACAGGATACTGGTATGTACACAGGATTCAGAAATATGCATTTGCGCAACACTGGCGTCACTTGTAGTCACTACTCGGAGTACAAATCATCATCACAAAGAACAACTCACCACATAGACTATCATAATCAACGAGATCCAAGATACACTGCACCGCCTTTTTCAGGTAGTCATTATCATTATATCAAGCAAAGACGCCATGTCATCCGACCTGACTCTCCTCAATTACCTCAACGTTCTAGCCTACATTTGCAATGCCGGTGTCACCTACACGATTGGGGCCAATGTAGATGCTTCAATCAAGTTTCAGACTCTGGTGACTCCAGTTGGTTACGCATTTTCCATATGGGCTGCGATTTTCACAGCTGAGCTCGTTTTTGTGATCGGGCAGCTCCTTCCTGCGTATCGATCTTCGCGACTCGTGACAAACGGGGTTGGATACAACTTTATTGGAGCTTGCTTGGCGCAAGCTGCGTGGTGTCCAACTTTCTCTATTTATGAGAACACGCTGTTGGCTCTCCTGTTTATGGTCGCAATTCTGATATTCCTCGTGACTATTGTCAGGAATCAGCACAGGCTTCAAGAGCAAGAAAGTGATACGAGTACAGCACTTGAACTTTTGATCTTGAAATTCCCATTCGCCATTCACTGTGGCTGGATTGCAGCGGCATCCCTTGTCAGCATTAATGTGACACTCGTGGCGTTCCATGTTGGTGCAACGGCGCAGTACATTGTTGCAATTCTATCCTTGATATTAATCGTTGCAGTGTCAGGCTTTTGTATTGGTATTCTCTTTCCTCCACTGTACGTCATTCCGTCGGTATTGGCATGGGCATCGGTAAGTAATTGTCGAGTGTTTACAGGATCCAATCGCGTGCCACCTCTCACTTGCATCTTTGCTTTTGTACAGCTTGGTATCTTTGCAGAGCTAGGCAACCCAAAGGACCTTGTCGTCAGAACCTTTGACGTAAGCCGTATTCAATCCGTGAGACTGGGTGCCCTAGTTACGTGCATTTTAATTGTGGCGGCAATCACGGTCAAGACGGTTTTCGATTACCTTGCGAGCATTCGCCGCGCTCGGCGGGGAGCAGCTGTGGAAGAGCCACTTCTGACGTCTGAATGAATCTCCTACTAGAGTCGGGGCGGGTGCGTAAAGAATGGAACCGTTGACTTTATACGAAAGCACGAGAGGATGATACAAATTGTACTCCGTGTGTAATTCAATATAATTACTGAGTACTAGTACTGTTTTCTGTTGGAGGACTCCGGAGTATTGTATACATATGTGCTGTAAAGACTACTACAGTATACGACCTCCAAACGGGTTGCAAGTGTACCTCCGGTAAAAAAGACAGCGCTGAAATCCGAAACATGATCATCTCGTAGAAAATTAGTATATCTCTACAGGAGACATATCCAACATTGAATCAGGTATCAGATCCGGTGCTACTCGGAGTCATATAGTGCAGAGGCAGAAGATGTGAGACAGAAGCGTGTTCCTGCCAACAATTGTTGTTATCATTACTGTTGCTATTCGATCTGCGTTTGGCTTCAACTGGTGTATGTCTGTGTTTGTTGCGCTCCCGTTGTGGTGGTCCATATTCCCCTCGAGTTGCATGTTTCCTGCGCGTTCGTCGTTTCAGTCATCTTCGTCATCATCAATCATCACGTCGAGAATCCGAGGACTACCACGAGCACCAGCAAGCCATCAGGGTCTTTTCTTTCCATCTCTGATGCCGCTCTGTTGTTTTTATCCTTCTGTCATGTCAACCAGCAAGCGTTCAAGGTCTACCTTTCCATCTGCCCAAATGTGAGCCATCAAAGCCGCACCTTGCAGAACACCGTCAAGTTCTACATTGCCATCCGCAGAACCAATTGATGATATCCCAAGTATGGCTAGTTCTCCAGGGAAGTCTCTGTCATTCCTGTCACTTCGTCTAATGTCGGGCTTTACTGGATGTAGTATTGAAGAACAGACACTTTACAACCAATACTTGATTTCCATGCAATTGTTGCAAGTCGAACTCGGAGAGTCGCCCCATGTACCCGCACAAGTCCCCATACAGTGTCTGGAGTTGGAGCTTTGCAACGTGCGACAGGTTCATTATTCCAGATGTAACAATGGAAACAAAGTCACAACAGCAGTGTCTTCGCCAAGAGCTGCCGCGTGAACACCTGCACCAATCGGGCATCACTTATTTCTGGGCGGAGAATACTACAAGGGCGTTTACCCACAAAACCCCATGATGATCTTGCCTTAGCCTGCACCGTGGGCAACCTGGTAGCCATCAATTGATCTGGTGTTGACAGGGTCAAGCTCAAAGAAACACCCAGGCACGCTTTGCCTCATCTGTGTCGTAAGTGCTGTGGAATGTAAAAGCATCACGCCCTTTGGGGTACATGCTTTCTACAATGCTGAGCATCTTAAAGCTTCTGGGCTGCTCTCTGCTGCATATGTTTCTGCTTTGGGTTGGGGATGCGCTGTCGCGCTGTAGATTTCTCGTTTCCACGTCTCGAGGGTAAGCCAATTGTCCCAACTGTGAACTGCTGGATAGCACTTCGTCTGGAGACAACCAGCCTGGATGCAAATCTTAATGATTACGGGGGCTGCGGTGTGCCACTCGTACCAAAAGTATTGGAGCGCAGAACGCGGCCTGCATTCTAGCTTTTCTTTAAACCATGTTAGACCCCAGCGTCCTCACTGGCATCATCACATCATTCTCGTTTAATGTCCCGTAGCGGAATTTTGTCGTATCAGTACCAATCTCAAAGGAATCAAACACCTGCTGAGGATTGCCTGAATGATGACAAGACCTAGTATCCGAAGTACCGATAGGTCGAGTTCAATGATTGTTGATTGTTGCGTCATTGTGGTCACGATGAGTATTCCGCCGCGCAGTTTTTTTGTGGATCCGATTAGGTTTCACCAATTTGACGTCAGCACCCACGTCACAGTAATAATCTACAGTGAGACCTCCTGTAGAAGAATTTTGAAGACATCGGAAATTTGAATGGCTGACAAAACACGGAATCTTTGTTGTTGACTTCTATCGGTGCTTTTCCTAATGCGCATGCCAAGCCTTTGTCATGTCAGATAGATAACTGCTACTCTTCTCCTTCTATCAGTAATTCATGTGTTTCCCTTTTGAATCTTCATGTGTTTCCCTTTTGAATCACTCGAGTACTACACTGTACTGCAACAGTACTACCGTACTCAAAGGACTCTTTGGTGTACGAATTTTGATCTTCAAATAGCCTCAAATGAACAAGTAACAGTTCGACAGTACGATGGGGACTATTTGAAGATCGAATTTCGATCACCAAATAGTCGCCATTGTACTGTACTAGTGTTACTCGTACTGTGACGACTATTTGAAGATCGAATTTTGATCACCAAATAGTCGCCATTGTACTGTACTGGTGATACTCGTACTGTGACGACTATTTGAAGATCGAATTTCGATCACCAAATAGTTGCCATTGTACTGTACTAGTGTTACTCGTACTGTGACGACTATTTGAAGATCGAATTTCGATCACCAAATAGTCGCCATTGTACTGTACTGGTGATACTCGTACTGTGACGACTATTTGAAGATCGAATTTCGATCACCAAATAGTCGCCATTGTACTGTACTGCTGTTACTGGTACTGTGACGACTATTTGAAGATCGAATTTCGATCACCAAATAGTCGCCATTGTACTGTACTGGTGATACTCGTACTGTGACGACTATTTGAAGATCAAATTTCGATCACCAAATAGTCGCCATTGTACTGTACTGGTGATACTCGTACTGTGACGACTATTTGAAGATCGAATTTCGATCACCAAATAGTCGCCATTGTACTGTACTGGTGATACTCGTACTGTGACGACTATTTGAAGATCGAATTTCGATCACCAAATAGTCGCCATTGTACTGTACTGGTGATACTCGTACTGTGACGACTATTTGAAGATCGAATTTCGATCACCAAATAGTCGCCATTGTACTGTACTGGTGTTACTCGTACTGTGACGACTATTTGAAGATCAAATTTTGATCACCAAATAGTCGCCATTGTACGGTACTGGTGGTACTCGTACTGTGATGACTATTTGAAGATCGAATTTCGATCACCAAATAGTCGCCATTGTACTGTACTAGTGTTACTCGTACTGTGACGACTATTTGAAGATCGAATTTTGATCACCAGGCAAATAGTCCCCGTCCTACTCATGATGTCGAACAAGAACGAAAGTCTAAGTCAACATTGTTATTAATTCTAAATGTACTACTTTTAAAAACTCCATGATGAGACATATGTTTTGCACACCTTGCCAACAGGACACCCCGAAACTAGGGACCCTTTGGGTGGTGGTTTCTCAGAAGCCATGTTGGCTTTCTCGGTGAAGATAATCTTGTCGAGTGCCTCGTCCTCAACAAGAAGACCTCTCTCTTGTGGGCTTTTTGAGGCATCAACAAGACTAACTAGTTCCTTTGCTCTTGGCATAATGCTGTCATATGCATTGTAACGTTCCAATTTGGGTATGTCTTCATGGTGAAGAGCACGCGATCCAAAATCAATGCAGACAGTTTCTAAACTTTTAGATTCCATGAGGATGTTGTCATTGTCGTCATTATGAGTATTCGTGTGCTGTACATCAACAAAATTATCAGAAACATCAGTTTCATGTCCAGAACAGAGGTCGTTGAGTGGTGCCTCAGGCAAGTGGATCTCTTGCGACATTGATTAGCTAGGACCGAATAATGTGCTTGGAACCTTTGTACATAGAAGTAGTGTACTGAAAGAGGTCATACTTGGTTTCCAATGATGCATTGAAATCATCGGTTGCATGACAAAAATGACCTTTGAAAGGCAAAGAAGCAGTCCATGACATAGCCTTGAGAGCAGATAGAGTCTGATCCACTGGATGTGGATCCTGCATCAATGGTCCTTCTTGCTTGTTGTGGATGATCCTAAAGAGAACAAAACAGGGGTTGGTTACAGAATAATCGGTAGGTGGGTGCTGTAGTAACGCAAAATGGCAACAGACAGAGAGCAAACAAGAGCAAAAACAGAACAACAGCAACAAGAGAAACAAAAGCAGCAAGGAGAGCAAGAACAACAAGAGAAACAAGAATGACAGGGAGACAAAGTGCCGTACCATCGTGGTTGTGAAATATCAAAATTATGAGTTTTGTGTGAGTAAACTTGAATCCACTACTGGTACCCTGTTATATACACATCTAGACACGATCATTTTTATTTCTATTCAAACAAATGTGGCGCTGATTTATGTTCCTTATCTAGAACGTAGTTTTGCACAAGAGGTGGTTTGAAAAGTGGGCGCTGAGAAAATCAAAGATAAAGATTCCGTACAAGTTAAATTCCGCAACAAAAGTGCTGAAAAGTGCTGACGTCAAATTGGTGAAACCTAATCGGACCCAGGACCGATGTACTCGAGTATACATGCTCTACTATGGTCATAGTGTAGAGTTGTACTGGCTTCTACGATGTGACCCAATTTTCTATTGGAGCTGTTCTATTTTTATCGGAGGTACACTTGCAACCCGTTTGGAGCTAGTAGGTCCAATGTACAGTAGTTAGTTTTGACAAATGAATGATCTCAAACCAAAAAATTAAACTCGAACTTGAGTTCGCTTAGACCTACTACCGGTAGAGTACTTGTACTAGTACCAGGTACAGCTGTATGCATTATGCATACACAGGTGTACTCTGATCATACATACAGTACGAACGCATAGTCCTACAGTACTGTAGTACTCCGTAGTTCAAAAAATACCGGTAGTAGAAGTTTTTATTGCCGCGTGTTTTTAGTACAGTCGTATACAGGACGCTGCTGCAAGAGGCCCCGAAATTGAGACGAACAAATGAGAGTACTTGTAGTCCGGGGTCCAAGTTGGTCTACTGTCCGTCTCGTTTCACCTTCGTGCGATTGGATGAGTCCGTATGCCCTGTGCCCTGTATCGACGCCGCATTGCTGAGGCTTGGTTCCGCACTTAACTTCGTGCATTGCGGCGTTTTCCGTGCTGCAATTGAGCAGCCTTTGTTGTTTGACTTTCATCTAGCGTGTTCTACGAAGAGCGCAAATCGGGCAAATTCTTGAACACACCGTTCAGAGCAGCGTGCCACACGGTTTTTTTTCTCGTGATTGGTTGATACCACACCCGTTCACGCATTAACCATGACGCTCGGATATGGCAATTGGATAGTCATTCTGATGGCGTCTCGTGTTGGCCTCACCGGAGCAAACAACGACACGTTAATCGTCGCAATTGACCACAGCAATGACACACTCGCATCGTCATCGTTATCGTTGTTGACTGCGATTCACCCAGACTGGGATTCCCACATTATGGACTTGGAACGCTTGCTGGAAGTCGATCTTGCGCAGATGGAACGTGATGCGAGAGCAGCTGTTGACTCTCAACGGCAACCAAACGGAACTCTTGCAGAAGATTTGATGCAAATACGAATCGACATTGATCGTCTCGTCACCTCAATAAAAGATGTTGAAGAAGAACTTGGGAAAACAAAACACAAGATCGAGGAGGAGGAGCAAAATGTTCAGCAAATGAATGCACAGATGGAGACTGAACGATTTTTGGACGGACTGCATCGAGGAAAGTTGGCGGTCAAGGTAGATTATGTGACGGGGCAGCTTGTTTCCAAGCCAACGCGGTCGAACCTGAGGAGAACAAAGCCTGCACTTTTGAACGCGACAACGACTTCCGAATCGGTCAAAACTAACCCCGCATCCTTGATTATGCCGTTAGGTAACGTTGTTGGTTCAGTGTTGTCGACCACGGATGAAGTTGACGAAGAACGAACGCAGACAAACAACAACGACGACGATCAGTTTATACTACAAAGTAAACTAACTTCGGAGACGGTTCGGCAACACATCGCTAGCCACCCCCATATCAAGTCCAGAATCAAGGAAGAGATGGAGTTCCTCAAGTCGGGACACGATCCAGCCGTTCTCAACTTCGACGCACACTTGATGTTGAACATCGTCAAATTAGCCATGACCGCATCACTGTTTGGATTGGCGGCAGTGTTCTTGAAGCTTCCCCCTACGGCTGGATTTCTGTTAGGTGGTATGTTGATTGGACCAAGTTGTCTCGACCTCTTAGGCGAAATTCACCAGGTGCAGACTCTAGCTCAGTTTGGGGCCATTTTTCTGCTGTTTGAGCAAGGATTGTTGTATGCTCAAACCTATTCCGATGAGCCCATACCTTTAGAAACGACGCTGGACGACGTGGACGCTTCCTTACTGGTTTCACCGGTTATCCCTGCGCATAGAAACGATCTCAAAATTCATTCTCGTTTCTCACCGAATCAAGCGAAGGGAAGTTTTGCGCGAACGCATGCCTTGCAGGACAGTCCCAGCTTTCTTGACGCTGATGATGGTCACGATCCAACTGCAGTCGGCTTCATTATTCTGACGCTACTTGTGTTCGTCGGTCTCTCTGTTGTTTTCTTCACCAACGTTGCTGAGTCTGTAATAGAAGCAATAATGGTTTCATGTACCATTGCTGTTTGCTCTACGACTATTGTCTCCGAAACCCTCCAAGCAGCGCATATTGCTGATACTTTGTGGGGTGTTGGTGTATTGAAAATGATTGTAAGTAGAACGCGACCATTCCCTTACTTTGCATACTTGCATTGCTCACACTCCTGTCTATGCAGTCGACTCATGATCTATTCATGGTCCCACTACTGGCGTTGCCAGAGCTCCTATCATCTTTGAACGAGTCAGTGAATTCCACCGACGACGGTGCCTTTGACTCGCTTGCAGTATGGGGTGTTGGCAGTATTATCGGGAAGCTGGTGCTTGTTGCAGTCTTCTTGAAGGGATCTACTTTTGTTGCAACCCACATTATCCGCGCTGCCATTATTGCAGATGGGCATTTAACAAGTGTCAGGGAGAACTCTTCACTTTAAGCGTCGTTGCGTACGCCTTGATGATTGCAACCATGTCAGAGGAATTAAGCATGTCAATCGAAGCCGGAGCTGTCTTGGCTGGAATTGCCTTATTCAAGTCACCTCACGTTCCAAAAGTGATCTTGTCGATTCAGCCCATTACCAGTGTCTTTGGTGGCATGTACTTGACGTCGTTGGGAATGATAATCTCACCGGCGTTTGTCCTTGACGAAGCTGGCTCTATCATTCAGTTGGTTTTCTTGATTGGGTTCTTCAAGTTTGCGCTGGTATCGACATGCCTTAATCGTGTTTTCGGCTATGCGATGACGCCGTCCATCGCTGTCGGCAGTGCCATGGCACAGATTTCTGAAGTTAGCCTCCTTGCGCTTGCAAAAAGTCAGCGTATGGGACTGATTCGCCGCAAGACGTACCTCTTGCTAATTCCAACCACTTGTATCATGCTCACCTTGGCACCGCTGTCGGCGTCAATGTTACGACGATTGCCCAAGGTACACGATCACGAATTAGTGGAAGAGATCCCACTCTATCACTGCATCGTCAAGTATGTGCGAGTCTTTCGTCGGAGCGCCAGCAAAAACGTCGGACACCTACTTCCTCTTCATCCGTCAACAAGTCGGATGGGGCTGAAGAAGGAGCTGCGAGACGCTCGACTGTAAATACACCTCGAAATTCAACAGCGCACTCCTGAGGGCGCCTCGCTGACCTTTCCCACGTGGCTTGACAGGCGTGATGAAGAGTCCCAACTATCATGCGCAGTTGGGGTAGATCCATATTACGAGGGGATGGGCAGAGTACATTTACTGCAACTTTCAGGCGAGGGCAATCGTGTTCAGCTTGCAATGGACACTGTCAATAATGGCAGTTCATGCTCAGATTCCTTTTAGTTCAGACAGTGAATTGATCATTTCCAAAAGAAGGCTCACCACTTGGAGAAGAGTTTAGTTAAAATTGTCCTATTATATGATGTTCATCGAAATGATGGAACCTACTAATAGGAGTATTTCCTTGGATTGCTCATGAGTAAGGAGTAGCTACTACTATAGCCAGTTCTGATAGTACAATCCTTTGGCTCCTCGTATGGAATACAAGACCAGCAGTTAAGTGCCCTCAATGAAGCTAAATGCATAAGGCGGCGAGTATTGTAAGCAAGGAGATGATCATCGGTTTCCTCGTTAAAACACTAGGATAGGAATCAGTACATTTGGATATTTTGCACTCAACTATGAGCAAACGAGAGTGAAACACTTTGATTCAGTTGTCGCTATGGCACCAAAACCAATACACAAGAGTACAAAATAGTTTGCTTCCTCCACATGGATGGCCATTGTCATGTTGCAAATCTCACACTCTCAAAAACCAGAACAACAACCAGACCGCTCGGCGTATGAGGTCTATACATACATGGATTTCAATGCCGCACATTTTGATCATCATTTCAGGAAGTTGTCAATATATTGAGCAACACCATGCATCTAAAAACCATTTATCACTCTGTAATAGAGACTGGTTTACGTATGCCAATGAATGCTGATATTGCAATGGCCAAAAATCAATCTGTGTTCAATTGTCTGCTGCTCCAGAGTTCAACTGGTCTCTAGTAGTGGTGTGAACTTAGGATAATCTGGAAGGCCTGACTGGAGTGCATGCCATCCATTAAGCTTTGGAATCAGATGACCACAAGTTCCAAGTGATGAGGATACTAACTCTTCATTGTGACCCAACCACTGCTTGGGACTGGTGTGATACCTGAAACAACCAGCTGCAGCAAAGGAGCATTTGCATTCAGGATTGGTGCAGCATTCTATTGACCACTCTCCTGTAGCACATTTATGTCATGTCAGCAAACACCAAATGTGGTGACGTGTTCATCGCAGAAGAAGTGCAATTACTTCCAACTGCCGGGAACCACATCACAAGGTGGGTTTTTGTGAGTTGATATACATGTAGTCATTAATGACGGTTTATGTTTCCTGAAGTGGTTACTTTTAGACTTAAATAGTCAATAGTTGTATATAGTTGGTTTTTTTCTACGTGTTATAATGATATAATACTAAAATATATTAATTATCAAATTTTATCAGTGAATTCTCGAATTATAATCAATCTATATGGTTTGATATCAACAAAAAAATATAAACTATAACTATATTTCTGATTGAATCAACAAAGTGATGGATATAACGAATTGATTTTCACTGCTGCAACCATTTTTCCAAAATTTGACTTGGTGTTTTCTAAATTCACTGATATTGAGGCATACTTGCCAGTTAGGTTTCCGAGGCACAGTGAATGGCGTTGTCTAAAACTTTTACCGTATTTCTGGCATTTAATGGCTGTTGTTCAACAGGTCCAGTGATCTTTTGAGTTCATTGTTGAATCTTCGACAATTCTGTGCATTGCTTCTCTCTTTACAAGGATTCACATGCCGAAACGCACATCCTCTACTACGTTGTGCGACGGATGTCACAAACCCTTCAAGCGAATCCAGGTACACTTGAATCACAATCTTGTTTGCAACAGCATTTATGCTTCTCGGAAGAGCACAATTGATCCGTCTGCTGGTATTGGTGGTACTTTGATTAACAGGAGTGCTGCCAAGGCCGCGCAAAACCACGCTTCGTTGTCCTCACATATCCTCACAGGACAAGTAACTACTGGACACCAGGAGGGTCACAGTCGTCAACGATTTTCTGCACCATTCGAATTCAGTTCTGTTCAGGATGCTGGTCGTGCTGCTTCTGTTGAAGCACTAGATGGTGACGATGACCCCGATGAGCATGAATTGGACGACGACGATGACGTCAATCCTTTTGGTGAGGAAGAGTCGTTGACGACGCCACCTGATTTGGTTGAGAACGGAGCGACAGACCCTGACGAAGGAGTCCTTGAATTGTACGAGGAACTCCTCCGCCTTCAGTCAAATCCATTATCCTCGCTGGCCAAATTCTCTTGTGAAGAGAAGGTTCATATTGAGTTGCTTCAACTCCTAAAAGACTTGAAGGCGCCACTTTCTGCGTTTAAGCACATACTGAACTGGGCCGCAAAAGCAAATGAAAATGGCCACCAATTTCAGACCAGTTGCCAGCCATCACGTGAGACGGTTACAAAGATGTTGTTCAGTCGTTATAACATGCATGGTTTGGTTCCCAAAGAGAAGAAGTTGTATCTGCCCTATTCAAAGCGTATTGTTACGATGGTATATTTCGATGCACGCCAAGTGTTTGCGTCATTGCTGTCATGCCGTTCCCTCAATAAGGACGAGTGTTTTATGTTTCATGAACAGGGGGATCCATTTGCTGTGCCTGATGCGAGGACATCAGTAATTGGTGACATCAACAGTGGTCGGTGTTATCGAGAAACCTATAAGAAATTGGTAAAGAATCCGCAGTCTGACATGATACTACCTTGTGTGCTTGCAATGGACAAGACGCACATTGACCTTCCGGGGAGACTCCAGATGGAGCCAATCACAATTTCTCACGGGTTATTGAAGCATGAGTTTCGCCGTTTACCCATTGCAATGCGAATTTTGGGTTACATCTATCACGGGAGTGCATCACGTAAGGCTCAGAAGGTTGACCTCAACGTTGATTACAATGAGGCACCCAATGACCTTCCTCCTGGTGTTGCGACTGTGAGCAACGTTCTAAAACCTAAAAAAGGCGTCACCTGGCCTACATACATGTTGAATGAGTATCACATGCAGATTGCATTTATTCTTTCGGCATCAGGTTTTTTAAGCTTGCAGGACAAAGGCTTCAAGTGGAAGCTTCAATACAAGAAGACTGTCCACGACGTCATATTTCACCCCTTTGTCCCTTTCATAATTGGTGACTGGCATGTCCGAAGTTCGGGAAAGGAGAGCAGTCGCCGTCAGACAGACGAACACGAGACACAGACAGACGAACACCCGGACACAACACAAGATGCGAATTGCTCACAATCCGGACGAACTCGAATCAACAAAGACACTACTCTAGTTAATTTAATCTGGCCTCTTCCTCAAACCACCAACCGACCGACGACTCGAACGACGAACGCAGATAGGATGGCCGACATGTCGTCCCCTATGACGATGACGTCTACGTGGGAAGACGTCTTCCGTGCCCTTGACCAGTGGGAAGTGGTCCCGAAGCTCAACAGATTACACACGAAATCGAATTCGATTAATACGGAGTCTACAGGGTTTGTACACCTGTGTTCGCCGGACATCGCACACCTGATGGTAAACACGCACGGGACGATCCGTCTGTTCCACCACTTTCACCACGACGCCGACGACGGACTAAACGACGGAACGAACGCCCTATGGGCACTTCTCGGCGGCGGTGGATTCGCAGCCGCCATGGCGGTCGACACGAAACAGATCGTCAGAAGCCACGTTGGAACGCCTTACGATTGGTCCAAAATGCTCACGTGGAATTCTACGTCCGACGTACGAAGAGCGATTGAAGAATTGGTGACGACGAGATCTTCGGTGTCAGGCGTCAGCGAGCGCCGGACAGGCATCGGCGCCGGCGCGGGAGCCACCTCCTGTGGCAGCGACGAGAGGACGCCCCAAGAAAGGCAGTGCCCCAAGAGGCAGATCCAAGTCGAGCAAACATACTAACGAGACTAACGACCAAGACAAGACGAACGACGCGGACGCGGACGACACAGAAGACGTCACGGTCGTCGGTTTCACCATGAAACCGACAGTACCAGTTCCGGCGTTCATCGCAGCAGCCATCATGGAATCATACGTCACCGACCCTGAGGAATTGGCCCTGATGATAGTCAGGACCATCAAACAGAGGGCGAGTGAGGACCCGGACCCCGACCGGGCGTCGAGGTTGGCCGAAGCAGCGTCCTACGTACCTCGATGGGTTCTCTGCGTTGCAGCGAGCACCAGAACCACTCACGGTCCAACAAAGTGGGGAGTGGCGGCTTCGTCAGCTTACTCTAGGCGAGCGGACGACTGGGCGAAAGTCCTACACATGAAGTACCTGGCCGTGAAGGCTAAAAGCCTCATCCAATCGGACGATCAGTCAGAAACGCCAGGACGAGAGAACGACGCCATCAGAAACTTGTCGAGCCTCCTCGAAAGACAGGTCGCTAGCGCAGTCGCGTCATCTCCTCAAATCCCGAAGACAGGATTCGACTCGTTCCCCGTCGACAAAGCGGATGATCCTGTTCGTTTCGGAGAAGGACGCCTTGGGAGGACCCCAACTCGCCCCGTCCAGACCTTCGCAGACATCCTAGCGCTCAGCAACGTGGCGTACGTCCAAAACCACATACACCATTTCTTGCGCAACACGAAAGGGAGGGATGCATTCATCCCAATGGGTTTCTGCGCAGCCATTCGGACCGCATCCTTCCTAGCCGACGCTTCGGACAGACCAGGAGCCTTCAGCCTTTTTTGCTGCGGGCCCCAGACGCTCGCACGATCGAACGCGACGGGCAGGGATGCTCTCGACCACGCAAGCACCCTTGTTCAAATGCAACTTAAGACGACAGACACGACAACTGGATTCTCGGACAAAGACATCAAGAGCATGACGAAGCTCAATTTCACTATCCCGCGTGATTTTCACGAGCTCGCGCGACTACTCGAGAACATGGCGGGGGTGGCCGAGCTCCTCTTCGGCCCGCGGTCCCCGTTGACGCATATGTTGGACGAGTGGTGTCGTTTCCTGACGCGAGCAGTCGGATCGACCTTAGCGACGTTACGACAGCTAGCTCACGAAGACAACTCGGCCGCCTGTCGCCTCGGTTGGTTCATCGAGAAACGCACGCAACAATACTTGGTGTTGTGCGCAGGAGTGGAACACGAGGACGATATCAACCTGAATCTGCTAGACTTCCGTTCGACGCGTCAGCAACTGGAGGACGGAGCCTTCGTCTTCCCCGCCTGCGACTTCTTGAAAGACAGGATGGGGTCCGGGGGGCAGCGCTGCCGCGAAGGCGGAAGCCCCCAGCGCATCAGGAGGAGGCGGCGCACGATCTGGACGAAAGGGACAACCAGCAGACGCTGTCACGAACCCGCAGCAGGACCTGTTCACGAAGGACGCCAACGACGTCTGGCAGGTCTTCCTCGATCACGTGCGGAGCGGGCCGCTCCCGAACATGTGCTGCCGCTGGCACTTGAACGGCAAGTGTGTCCGGAGCTGCTTCCTGAGCGCTTCGCACGTCGCCCTTACGACCGAACAAACCGCGAGCGTTAGGGCATGGATCGAACAATGCAGGGCGCGCATGCGCCGACCCTCGTCCGACTCGACGCCGCCCAGCAAGAAAACGAAATTAGGACCCTCTGCATCTGCTTACACTACAACTTTTTTCGTCGCTCAGCCTTCCCGGTGGTCCTTTGATCACGAGGCAGCCCATCGCGAATTTCACAATCGACGAACGACAGGGGACGCACCGCCTTTCCGCGACTCGCGCCAGCCGACCGATGGACCCATAGCGGGTCCGTCCATAGCAATCCCGGCTGCACAACCACGCCCGACGGCAACGATCGCCACGCATGAGACATCGCTCGCGGCCGCGACACCGCCTCGCCCCGCCCGACCGCCCACGACCGTCCGCCGCGGAGCTGACCGCCCCGGCACTGCGAACGAGGACGTTCGTCTCACGTCACGACTCCTGGACACCCCCTCTGGGGGTCCTAGGACCAACGGTAAGTCACTCGCCCTGGTTCCACTTCCGACGATACCGCTTCCGAATGTCGACTCGCCTTTCCCGCGCCTTCCCGAACCTCGACTCGCCGATGCTCTGGCCAGCATCCTCGACGCCCCCCCAGCCGACGACGCACCCGACCGAATTCCGCTTCGAATGGACTCACGAGGCGGCCGCTCACAACCTGGCAGTCCTCCGGCGCTACGCGCTGGACCTCGGGGCAGCCGTGGACGCCCAACCGTTCAGCGCGGTGACACCCGGATCCGAATTTCGATCCGCCGCGCTCCTGGCGCCGCTCCTCTCCGCACACCCGCTCTGGTCGCGCTTCCAAGAGCGCATTTCAGACGGCGCGGATTTTCCCCTCCGCGAGATTTCCGACGCCGACCGCCTCGCCGACGTCCGCGACAACCTCGCCCGTGGCAATCACAAATCGGCCCGAGGCCACGAAGCGAAGTTGATATCAATGCTAAAAGAAGAAGTGGAAAGGGGCTGGCAACTGCCCCTACCGAGGGAGGCCGCTCTGGAATTAGAAGGCTGCGAGGTGGCGCCTTTGGGCATGGTGGCACAGACATCGATCGACGAGAAGGGACAGACCATCGAGAAGCTAAGGCTCACACACGACCAGTCATTCAACCCCAGCGGGATCCCAGGACGAAGCGTAAACGACAGAGTGGACACGTCACAACTGACGACCGCACGATTTGGCAGGGCTTTCAGTCGACTGATGTACCACATCTCGTACCTCAGACAATTGTGGCCGAAAGAACCCATCCTCCTCACAAAGGTGGACTGCAAATCCGCCTACAGACGAATACACTTAAAGGCACGAACCGCCCTGAAGTCTTGCACTAGCATTGACGACCTGCTCCTCGTGGCACTCAGGATGACTTTCGGAGGAGCACCAAACCCGTCCCAGTGGAGCGACGTGTCCGAAGTAATCACGGACCTTGCGAATGACCTCGTCAGGAGATCAGACTGGGACCCGAAGGTATTCCACTCGCCGCATCAACACTTGCTTGATTCTGACGAAGCCGTAGATAACGACGATGGAATGATCGACGGGTCGAGCGAATTCGGAGAAGCCGATTTCTTCGCTGTGAACTACCCGATCGCAAACGACGACGATCTACCCAGATTCGACTGTTACCTGGACGACATTTTTGGGGCTTTCAACCCAAGAGACGCAGAAAAGAGCTCGGCAGCGATTCCCTTGCATTGCACATAGTGGGAAGACCCCACAACGCAGAGGGAAACGAATCCTTTCCCAGAGACGACATCCTTGCCATCCCGAAGTTCCTGGCCGAGGCGAAACCATCTGAGCGGAAGATGATCTTGGGATGGCTGGTAGACACACGCCGCTTCACGGTCGCTCTGCCTGAGGACAAATACCACGCATGGACGAAAGTGATCGACAAGATCCTAGCGAACAGGCATGCGCACGTAACGACGAACGATCTGGAGAAGACCCTCGGACGACTCAGCCACGCCGCATACGTCGTCCCGTACTCCAGGCATTTCATGGGGCGACTCTACAAGGCATGCGAGAGATCGAAACGAAGTGGAAAGACGAGACTGACGAATCCCCAACGCGATGACCTGAGCCTTTGGAGGAGCTTCCTGCGAAGAGCGGCGCAAGGGATCTCCATCAACAGATTGGTCTGCAGGTGGCCGACGCGAATCGTTCGGGTGGACGCTTGCCCGCAAGGGATAGGAGGATATGGTCTCCAAAGCGGGATTGCTTGGCGATACCAACTGCCCGAAGATCTAGCGGGACGAGCGACACTTAATACGTTGGAGTTTCTAGCAGCCTTCGTGGGAATGGTAGTCGAATTCCGCGAAGGAAAAAAGTGGTCGCCAGTCTCGGACGTCCTGCTAAGCCAAGGGGATAGCACCTCGGCCGCAGGGTGGCTGGCAAAGTCCAGCTTCGACGACAACTGTCCGCTTCACCTCACCATCGCGAGGAGTTTCGCTGATTTCTGTCTGACGCACGAGATCGACCACTACACTCAATGGTTCCCGGGGCGAGAACAAGGTGGCGGACATTTTATCGCGAGACTTCGCGCTCGACGACGACGAGGTCACCTCGCTCATCAGGAAACATGGCTCACCCTTTGTCCCACAGAACTTCAGGATCATCCCCTTGCAGCCAGCCCTCATTTCGCAGATTGGAGACTGGCTGCGTCTGCTGCCCAAAACGCAGCTCTTGCCGACTCAACCCGCGCCAAGCGCAGCAGCAGCTGGAACTGCTACGCACGATTCCTCGAGCGAGTCGGAGTCGACCTCGACCCTTTTCTCCGCCGGTTCGGACGAAACGAAAGGACGGAAATCTTCGCGTGTTTCGCTGCCGCCCTTCGGGACGGACGGCTTCGCTCCAGACAGCCTGCGACAGATGGCAATGGAGCCATGTCCGGTACCATTCGTGCCACCCTCGACGGTGTGGCTCAGACCTTCAGGCTTAACAAACTTGAGAGCCCAATCCACGACTCCGCCGGACGCCTCGACCCCCCTTCTGGCTTTACAATTGAAGAAGTACGCGGACGACGACCCGGGAGTCGCACAACAACAAGCCATTCCTCTTGAAGTGATCAGGAAGGTGAGATCCTGGTCCAGGAACGAGTTGGACGTGGCAGTCGGACAACTGGTGGTCACGGCCTTTTTCTTCGCCATGAGGTCTTGCGAATACTCCGACGTGGGAGGCGGCAGACGAACATCGGTAGTCAGAGTAGACGACGTTCGATTCAGGAAACAGGACGAAACGCTGACGACTTTCTCCTACGAACAAACCCGAAATGCAGACGCCGTAACGATCACCTATCGACAACAAAAGAACGGAGACAAAGGAGCGAAGGTGACGCAGCACAGGAACAACAACCCCGGTCAGGCAGACATATGTCCGGTACGGACACTTGCGGAATTGATTCACAGAATTAGAGGCTACGAACGACTTGGTCGGACGAACCCGAAGATAAACGCTTTCGTATCGACAACATCGAACGAGCTCGAACACGTCTCTTCGAAAACGATCCTCGAACAGCTGAGGGCCGCGACAATACTATCGGGAGAGGAGAGGCTGGGACTCCAGGCCGATCGAATCGGTACGCACTCGATTAGGTCGGGCGCGGCCATGGCAATGCACTTGGCAGGTGTGCCAAGCGAAACGATACAGATGGTGGGCCGTTGGCGGAGCAGGACGTTCATGAGATACCTACGCATCCAAGTGCCAGACACCACGATCGGGGTCGCCACGCGCATGACGAATCGACAAACTTTCTTCACAGTCGCCCATGATCCTGCGGACGAACGACAACCGGAAAATGGCGGAAACCAGGTCGACTCACAACGACGCGACGGACCCCCGCTAGATGAATATCACGGGACCGACCCCGCGAGACGAACCAGGAGAGAGAGACAAAACTATTAGGACCAGATTCCGATGCCATCTATTTAGTTCCACTAGCCTCGTGAACATGAAGGAGAATCCAGAAAACCACACACAGCAACACACGAATCGACGCGACAGTACGCGAGACAGCGGTACGACGAAACCACTAGGCGGCCGACTCATCCGACTAAACGGACTTAGAGAAATGCGGACAAGACTCGGAATTTATTTCGTGGCATGTCCGAAGTTCGGGAAAGGGAGAGCAGTCGCCGTCAGACAGACGAACACGAGACACAGACAGACGAACACCCGGACACAACACAAGATGCGAATTGCTCACAATCCGGACGAACTCGAATCAACAAAGACACTACTCTAGTTAATCCCACCCACCCACACCTCCTCTCCTGGCCCGATGCCTAGGTTCATCGGCGCCTCCGGCGCCGGTTACCTCCTGGCCATGCACTGCATGGGGCGGAAACCAGGTCGACTCACAACGACGCGACGGACCCCCGCTAGATGAATATCACGGGACCGACCCCGCGAGACGAACCAGGAGAGAGAGACAAAACTATTAGGACCAGATTCCGATGCCATCTATTTAGTTCCACTAGCCTCGTGAACATGAAGGAGAATCCAGAAAACCACACACAGCAACACACGAATCGACGCGACAGTACGCGAGACAGCGGTACGACGAAACCACTAGGCGGCCGACTCATCCGACTAAACGGACTTAGAGAAATGCGGACAAGACTCGGAATTTATTTCGACGGAGGGTCACGATCGTCTTTGCGGGCACTACACCGCACGATTTGCAAAAATCAAACAACTATGCCGTGCATGCGAATGTCCCACAGAGATGACTGGTTACTCAAAATCTGTGTACCGCCACAGGAAGCCAAGTCATGTTGGAGGTTTGGTGAGAGAGGGAGATGTTGAATCCTTACGCGCACTATCACAAAATTATGTCGTTAACGGCTTTAACAAAGTTCGGTTTGGCCAGCACAACGCGAGAGGAATTTTTGGAGCTTGTCCTGGTGAAATCCTCCACTTGATCACACTTGGGTGGTTCAAGTACTGCCTTGAATCCTTTGCACACCAAGCTGGCGCAAAGAAAGGGAAGAAATCGGCTGCGCTTGAACATTATGACGCTCTTTGCGCAGACATTGGAAGTGCCATGGTACGGAAAAGTGACCGCGACCTACCACGTACAAATTTTCCGAAGGGTTTTTCCACGGGATCTAATCTGATGGGTCATGAGATACCAGGATGTCTCCTAGTCAAACTCTTCGCATTGCACACTAGTAGTTTCCGACAAATCTTTCCCCCTCCTAAAGAGTCAAAGAACAAGGCTGCGAATGGAAAGGGATGGAAGAAGAACGAGAACGGAAAGCCTGCAGAAAGAAAGGGACAACAGAAACGGCCGTCGGCAACTGTGGAAGCAGGGAATGATGCTGCGATGCACGATGCGAAGCAGGAGGAAGTGAAGTATGTACCACCCCCACTGCCTAAACTAGCTAGGGTGTCCCAAGCACACCGCAGATTGGATTCACATCATTTCTTGTCTGCTGCAATGGCATCAATGGATGAAGCAACCGACAATAAGGCGTAGTCATGTGATAAGGTTGGCCACTGGTGTTCGATGGCTAATCCGCAATGTTGCCAATATTTGCCCACGGATGTCGGGAATGAGGAACAATACAATCAAGATGCACCTTGCGCTTCACATCAGTGAGGATATACTTGATCATGGTGTCCCCGACGTGGTAAACTCATCATATGCAGAATCTGCACACATTCCACTTGCAAAGAATACATCTCGCAATACTCAGAAGCGTGTTGCATCCTTTACAAGACAAGCAGCACACCGGTACCATGAGGATTTGGCAATCTTGGTTGCCAATAATGATGTGGACGAGTTTGAGGCCAAGAAGCCTCCAATCCCTTTAACTTCCTCGGGTGCTGCTGGTCGTCGGTTTGTTCTATCGCAGAAACCCTCCTCAGCTGGTGATGACATCATGTTTGCGTGGAACTCTCCCCGCGCGACAGATGATTCGCCTAAAAACAGGCTTCCATCTCGTATCTCCAAATTTATTATGAAATATTGTTGCCCAGATGTCCCCAGGGGTTTGGCAAAGTCTGTGCAATGCTTCACGGAGTTTATCTCTGAGGAAGGAGATCGGTACAGAGGCCATCCAAACTATCATGGGAAACGTTGGTGCGATCATGCAATGATTAATTGGAATCTTGATTTCCCCTTGCCAGGACTCATTCACACCTTTGTGGACCTTCGTCATCTCCCAGATAATACTCGTATTCGCACGAAACTACAAAAGAATCTCAAACCTGGAATGTATGCGGTTTTGGAATCCTACGATGCAGAAGATGCAGATCCGGCTGTTCCGAATAATATGATCGGCCTGTACACACTTCATAGGGAACCAGAAGAGGGTCGTGGCAATATGCTGGTATCTATTTACCTCATCGAGGTTGGGAGCATCTTTGCTCCCACAGTTGGGATTCCGGACTTCGGGAACAGAGACTCAGACAAGTATTTGTTCCTATTCCGAAGAAGAGAGGAATGGCCATCAGCATGGGATCATTTTGTACAGTACTGTTGCAAGAATAACGAGGAGGAAAGCTTAGAGTCTGAATACGAGGAGGAGGATGACAAAGACAACGAAGAAGTCAACGAGGACGACGAGCAGGATGATGACGACGACGATGAGCAGGAGGATGACAATGATGACGATGACGACAAGAATGACGATGACGATGACGATGACGATGACGATGACGATGACGATGACGACAATGACAATGACAATGACAAAGAGGATGACAATGATGACAAGGACGACGACGATGATGATGATGAGGACAATGACGACGATGACAACAACTCGGATGATAACGATGATGACAACGAGAACGAGGATGATAACGACGATGACGACGACGAGTGAATACTCAACAAGTACAATGGTAGGTTACATACGGCAAGCTAAATTCTAAACTTTAGTACTCCTTTCTTCTCCTTTTCTTTTTCTTCCATTGTTGTGAAAGGTGCACCAACGCCTACTAATTCCATCCCCAGATTGAGCTCATCATCAAAAGGTGTGGTCACTCCTCCAATCGTACTATCATCCTTGCACGTCGTGGACGATGATACGATGGCAGCACATGCATTGACCCTGCCCGCCCGAACAACCTTCTCTTTGCATGCCGTGAACGTTCCGTAAAGGTGATTGTCAAACCTTTGACCGCCACCCGAAAAAACTTCGGCGTTGTCCTCGCCGTCGGGTTTGGAAACCGAAGTGCAGTGCCGAAGCACTCGCCCATCCCAGCTGATGGCAACTCCGTGATAGAGGCGCACAGCCAACCCAGAGAAAGGTTTGCCATCTGCTCGTGTGCCAAACACATTTGGCATTATGAAGTACCAATTAGAGGCTTTGCCGGGCATCTCTTCCGTCCACACAGCAAAGCCCTGCGAACAATCATTGACATCAAAGTGTGAAGAGTTGCCGAGGTTGACACTCATGTCAATAGTGCGCCCAACCCAATCCCCATCCTTTCCGTCCATAGGAGACATCATCGGAACACCAGAGTCGCTTTCCAAAGTCTTGATCAAGTGCATCAAGTCAGGGTAACACAGACGGCCAAGGCAACAAAGAGCAGCAACCATGTCTCGCAGGACAAGTTCGTCAACCTTTTCGTTTGCAGCGTAAGGAATCATGGTAGCCCCATCTCCCTCCACACGCATGCCAATGGCGTACATGTTACCAACATCACCCCCCCGTATTCCTGACCCCACTAGTTGTTCGCATGCCCCGGCGAATCGCAGTGTTACACCGCGTAGTGCCGACCGCCGAGTCGGGCAGACTTAGATCCCGCAAGAATAGAGTTGAATTCCAGTGCCAGTACCTCCCTTGGCCATGCCATGGAGAAATTCTGTCCTGAGATAACATCTGGGGGCAACATGGGGCCGTCTTGATCAGCGCACTGATTGGCACGAATGATCACACGTTTGTCGCAAAGAATATTGTACGTCATGCGCCACACCGAAACTGGAAGGCCATCAGAACCGCCACCACAATGAAGTCGCTTAACATAACCGCCATCACCAATGGTGTACATAGGAACACGACGTTGTTGAGAGTCCAAAACTTCACTGCGATGTAGGCGAAGCCAACTCATGTCGTGAGGAACAAGCGTCTTTTCAACACCTGCGTCAGCACGTCGTCGATCACATGAGCAGTAGAAGACACCAGCATTGGGGATGAAAGCTATCAACGCACGGAACTGATAGTCCACAGAGTCATCAAGATCATCCGGTTTGAAGCATCTCATCACCCGAACATCATTGCCATTGTTAATCTCGCTTGTAGTGGGAACAATTGCACGATTCAGCACAACATCCATGAAAAACACTTCACAGACAGATTCCCAGGAGATGCTTCACATGCGACTCGTGGAACATATCTGATAGCTTATTGATGCGATAGAAGTCGCAGATGCGATATCCCACAGAATCCAAGGCCGCTCGAAAGAATGAGACAGGAGTGCCGCAGATATCGTCATCAACGCCGCCAATTGGAGGAAGAGGAGGATTCAGCACGGCATCTCTGAAGGCTGTCGCAACCCGCTCGCGATAATCCTCCTGATCAAAAACAGTACCTGCATCAACAGTGAAAGTACACGCTCCTTTGACGGAAGGAATCCTTCAGCAGTCCGATTTAAAGGCAGAGAACTGCCAGCAATGTCATGGCCTGCAGCACCAACCCCAACCGCACGCGGATTGCGTCCCATGGCTGAAACAGAGCTCTGCGCCGGAAGCGTACGCCGCGCGCTAGCTATCCTGGCGCGATCTCGTGAAGGATCTGCAAACATGATGATACCGACGATAAGGCGGCAACGCGATCACTAACGACAAGTTGTTCACCCCTGTCTGGGGGGAAACAACCAATCCTGAGTTCGCACGCGCCAGAAAAACAAGCAATTCCCCCTCTTCACGTTGAGTGATAAGGCAGCACGTCGTCACAAAGGACAGATTTGCAAATCCCTGTCTGGGGAGAAGGCAATTGTACCAGAGTTCCAACACGCCAGAAAAGCAAGCAGTTCCCCCTCTTCAGACGACAACAAGCATGAATGTGGTATACCTCACGTATGTGCTGGGCACAAAGAGTGCAACAGCAGTGTGGATGTCCATAAATTGTTGTGAAAGCAACTCGTGCAAAATAGTGCATTTCACGTCGATTCCAGTATAACCAATACTACGTGCAAGGCACGCGTTGCCCATGTGGGACTTCAGGCCAAAAATTTCCTTCCCCCCTCAAAACTGTCTAAGTACAAAAACAAATAAACATGTGTTAGTCATTTATTTTTTCATCTTCTTCATTTTGCCATGGCAACAAGACCCTAACTAACGTAGCCATAGATGTGCTAAATCCTTATGTATTCAGGCACACATTCTTGTCACATACAGAAATTCCAAGTCGAATGCATCACCAGCCAGCCAGTACTTAAGATGATAACGGTAATTTACCTTAGTACTGAGAACTGACGCATCGCAGCACCTAAAAAAAACTCGCAGCACTTAGTAACAAATCATATATACCAAGCACATGCGCATCTTCATCGTACCGAGTGAGTGTACATGATACGCAAACATCGGAGTATTCCCACGAAGTAATCGTGGCGGTTACAAAAACGAATAGCGGCAAAATATTGCCATATAAACGTATACACATCATGATATATTGCAGGAATATAACTAGTAAGCCTTCAATCCCCGACACAGCAATATTTATTTACAACGGTAGCTTGCCACAAACAATTGTACAGTGCCTTTAGTAATAATTTCTGTCGACACACCCATTCAAATTGACTCTGTGTCAAGCATACAAACAACATGTGTGCCCAACTCTTCAAATTTAAATGGGAGTTGTGAACAAAAGTGCTTCGCGCTCAAAACTTTTCTTGTGCCGCAAGCGATGAAACTTGTTCCCACAATTGTATACTTCTACAACAGAGTAACTGAAGCCATGAACAACGGAACTGTATCTGACAAATCAGACTCCGAATCTTTATATGAGGATGAAGACAGCGGCAGTGGCGAAGACGAAATTGCCGAACCGTCAAAAGGAGGAAAGCGGCAAAGAGAACATATCGAAGAAGAGGACCATGACAACGAGGAGGCTACGGCACGGTCTAGTAGCCCGGACCACACATATAACACAAGTGACGGAGAAGAAAATAGTGACCAAGAACGAGTGGGATAGGAGTTGGACAAAATGCTTCCCTGCCGGGGTGCCGAGGAATTACATTCGTCCGATGATGACGATGATGATGACGACTATGTTGTTCCTGCAAAACGTGGAAGAACATCGTCAGCAGGAGCTGCGCAGAATTTGGAGGGTTGATACGAGTAAGAGGTATGTCAGCAAAAGAATCGTCCATGTCGGAAAAACACCAGGAGAACATTGCAGATAGGGTCACAACTTACGTCAGAAAACATATGTTTCGAGTCGTCAAGTTTATCAGCAATGAACACATGTTTGGTAAGGCTTTCAAGGAGGTGATGGACCACGAGTGTGTGCAAACCGAGATCGTGTGAAATTCCAGATGTTATATGAAAGTGTTTTTAACCATGCGTTGAACAGCAAGAGGAGCACATGCGAGCAGGCGGGGAAGAACATCATGATGAGAGAACTAAAACAATTCAAGGAAGATAGAATGGATGTGTTCTCAATTGATGAATTACAAAAATGAGGAGAGCAAGTACGGAAAGGGAGAAAAAGCATTCCTCTGGTTCTATGGAACATTTCTTGAGTGCGTTTGTGGCCTGAAGCACTGGGGTGTACAAAGAGTAAGCAATTGGTGTCGCAGGCGACGAGCTCGGCCACAAAACACGGCAAGTTGGTGACCATCAGCGACGAGGCTTTCGCTCTCCTTCTCTACAACTATATATTGAGAAGTGGCTCAAGGCATTTCAGCGAGAGGAACAACTGCGGCACGAGACCCCACCAGCAGAACCACAACCAAGAGCGGCGCCGGCAGCAGGAAAAGTCCAAGAGGGAAAGGGAGAAAGGCAAGTATACTGCGCAAAAACAGGCCACTGCAAGTATGGTGGATGGAGCCGCGAAGGAATGGCAAGGTACAACGAATTCTATCACTTGGTGAAGGCTGATCGCACGTGTGAACAAGCCATGGATATGGAGCGTGAACTGCTCAATCACTGCATTGCACTGAAAAGGAGAGGAACAAATGGTGAAGGAAGTCGAGACACCTCCGATGGAGAGCAGGCAGAAGCATTAGAACCAGTGGAAGCATGTTGGGATTTGGAATAACAACGCAATTTATTGAGGTGCACAATTATTATGATCATCACCATAACATTCTGAAACGAAACCGCAACGAGTGATTACTCCACTTTTGAATGTGGAGATGTCGACATGCAGCGTCATTGTTAAACATAGAAACTTAAACTATACACATATTGTTGTCAAGCAATCAATATTTCAAGCTAGTAAGCAACGTTTAACAACGACTCTGCACAATTTAAAGAATTTCATTTCACCAGATAAAGTTATAGCATTTATCTTTTATTGTTATAAATGACTATAATATGGTGACAGATACCCATTAAAATTGATTTATTCAATTTACATTGTGATTCAAATTTACTGCATAACGTTGCTTAAAACCAAAAAAAGCCATGTAAACCAATTTAAAAGTTTAAAACACAAAGAAAATTGTAATTGCAATCGACAAATCTTGTTTTATTTTGTTTTTGTTTTGATGTTTGTTGAGTATTTGCTTAAAGGTGTAGTATGATACTAAACTGTGAAATATAACTTTAAAATGGGGAAATTACAAAATCACGTATTTTTCAGCCACTTTTCAATATAGTACAATGACCCTCTATATACAACTTTACATCTTACTATATCACCGATTTGCTTTTGACGTTTACAATATCACGCATACATTTGTTCATATATTACTATATCACGCAAACGTGATATAGTAACACATTTTGTCGCCAGCCACATCTTCTCTCCACAGATAACATGGTACACCGTATTGTAGCCAATGTCATAAATGAAGAATGGCCAACCTTGCACCACAACCTCTTTCTCCGTCGTTTTGTTTCAATCACTTGTAGCTCCCAGTTTGATTGCGCTAATGTGGTAGTTGTTATCACTCTTGTAGTGTGGTCATTATTTGCGTTGTGCTTCTTCTGTGTTGAACGTTCAAATTCAAATTGACCATTGTGGGCGATGCATTTGAATCAACTGAACCTGATACAGTAGTCTACGCACCTTTTGGTATACAGTACCATAATGTTCATCTGAGAAGTACATGAACCTAAATCCAGCCCCTTGTTGTCACCCTCATCGAATGCAACATGACGCATATAGTTGTTATGCACACTTGAACTACCTGCCTATTAGAGACTATTAGAGACTAGCTGGGGCAACTTCGTTTGTCGTGGCCGGCCGGAGCCACTTCTAGGCACGGACTTTCAGATGCATGAGCACGGCCAGCGGCTACAATCTTCTCCTTTGCCGCAGTGAAAGTGCCAAATAAGTGATTTGCACCTTTCCAACCAGTTCCTACGGGCGCAGCACCTTCACCGTCTGGCCTAGACACAGATGTGCAGTGCCTCAGTGCACGGCCATCCCAGCTGATGGCAGTTGCATGAGAAAGCTTTATGGCGATGCCGTTGTAATCCGTACCACATTTCCTCTTGCCGTACAAATTTGGAATCAGAAAGTACCAGTTTGATCCACAACCCGGCTTCTCCTCTGTCCATAGACTAAAACCCTGTGAAGCGTCATTCACATCGAAGTGTGACGCGTTTCCCAGGTCAACGCTTACATCAATTGTGTACCCAACCCGGAGGCCCTTACCATTTCCATCCATCGGAGCTATTGGCACAAGGGACGAATCGGCTTCCACGTTCTGAACAACAGAAAGGACATCCGGAAAACAGTAGAGGCCAACAGTGGCAAAGGCCTCGACAAAGCTCCTCAGTAACGGTTGAGGCACCTTATCGTTTGCAGCGAACCCGACAGTTGTCATTCCATCCAACAGGACACGGGTCCCAATAGCGTGCATTGTACCAACATCCCCGGTATTCTGCCTCGCCGTGCCCACCGCTGCTTCTCTCCGAAGGCGAGAATTGTGTTCACTGATCACCTCGATGGAAGCAAGTAGGTCATGCCTGCCCATATGGCAATACCTTGACTCGTGGGAACCATCAAGAATACTCCTCACCATGATAATTGACTTCCTCCCAACTGCACCAGAACCACTGGGGGCGATGTCGACAATGATATCAACGAATGGGTGTTCCAACGGGTCAATCGTCCAACAAGTGTCGGGGATTTTCAGGTGCAAGCACCCCGGGGCGTAATGTCGACCACCCACCCTTGCTGAATTCGAGTTGACAAGGCGGCGATTGTATTCTTGCGCACGGTCAGCAACTGGCCACGCACCCACATCGTGTCCAGCAATAATGTCTGGTGGCATCCGAGGGCCATCATGATCCGCACATTGCGTTGACACGAACACTTCGCGCAGTAACCTTGGTGCTGCTGGATAGTACAAAACTCTCCAGGCAGAGACCCCAGCACTTGTAACGGAAGCAAACCTCTTCACGTATCCATCCTCTCCAAATTGTAAACGGAAGTCCGACCCGGTGGAACCTGCACCGACATGTTCGTCCTTAGTCGAAACCAACTCATGTCGAGAGCAATGCGTGAACCTTCAACACCTCAGTCTTCCTGCGCCAGTCCCTTGCGCAGTAGAACACTCCGCCCCGGCAGGAAAGCAAGGAGAGTCCTGTACTTGTAGTCGTTGGCATCGTCAAGATCCTCAGGTCCGCTTGCAGGCGCCATAATTACATCATCAGGTCCCAATGCAACAATGTCCGCGTCACCAGTTTTAAAAGCACTACTTATATTTAAGGTCGCAGCGGCCGTCGGAGTAATCTTTCGGTTACATATCACATCCATGAGAATGAACTCCGAAAGGTACTTCGAAGTGGTGGCATGTTTCATGAAGACCTCATCCAGTGAGCGCAATTGCGTGATGGCACTGCAATTATCACTAACTTTATAACCGGCTTTCACCTGCTCCGCGTCAGCAAGCCGAAGGTCCTTGCAGATCGAACAATTAAGCGCATACGATATCCATCTTAAGGGCGTGCCGCATACCTCGACCTCGCCACCAATAGTTCCAGTCAAAGCTGCAGAACGAAACGCAATCGTAAAATCGGAAGGGGAAAAAATATCCCTCCCATCCAGGGGGAAGCACTTCAGTAGCAGTGCCAACACTTTCGGACCTGAAGGGAAGTAATTCCTTCTCGCCCGCTTTCGTGGCATCTTGTTACTGAGCCGCTTCCTCGAGGCGGGCACCGCCACCACCCTTGGATTATCCTTCCCGAGGTTTAGTACAGTAGTGCGACAAATCGACGTCCGACCTCGCATCTTCAACGCATCATTGTCTTCATTCCGAACCAATCCTGACATACTACCGTGAACTCCCAGCTAGATGGCAGGCAGAGACAGCGTATCGTCAGTCAGCAGCACAACAAACACGCCCGGCTAGATGGCAGGAACTGATGATGTGCTTCCAAGCGGATCGAATAAATGATGAGCAACGAGCGTCCATGCGCGTCGTCCGTAAGCAGCGCAACAAACACCCCGGCTAGATGGCAGGAAATGATGATGCGCTCCTCAACAACAGACGCAATGCTGATCAGCAAGAAGTCAATGTGTGTGAGAGGCAGCGAAGTGTGATCAAGGAAATGCATTTTCGCGCAATTTTGCATTTGGTTGACACCCTGATGTACTGGCGTACACGTATGTATGCATACGTGGTGTAGTATGACGTTGTCATTGCGCGCGTGCAAGACGTCAAAAAATTCATACATGCCACAGTTCATTAAGTGTCTATTCTTGCGCGCAAGAATAGACACTTAGGGAGTATCTGAACAGATTTGTACCATACCGGTAGTAATACAACAGCAATGCGGTTTCCAATATACAGTAAAGTATTTCATAAGGATGCAGTGCCGTTTATAACAGTTTTTAAGGAGTGATGCCAATGTAGTACAAATACAGCATAGCTACTACTTCTTCATCGTCTTCTCAAAGCATTGTTTCCTTTTTGTCGTCAAATACTGATCAGAACACGATAAACCATGGCAAAGAAGGCAAAGAAATGCTTTCCAGGCGATCCCCGCTTTTCGGGATGGATATCTCCAAGTAGCGAGGATATTTCTGCACTACCGCGTAATGCTTGGTTGAGCACGTTGCTGTTGGACTGCATACTGCAGCGATCTGCGCCGCCGGTGGATGTGACATCCACTGACACTTTTCATATTGGGAGTCTTGGCACCCGAACTTACATCCAGTCATGTAACGATCTGATCACGTATGTACCCAATGGACCCGACGCGGTTCAAGTGGGGAGGGCAAACCGACGAAAAGTTTCACGCATTCGTGCATCTTTGCAATCTTGTTTCCGATCCCGTCCCGTCAGCAGGCTCCTTATACCGATTGTCTTGGTACACCACTTTTTTGTGCTTTGCTTGGATTGTTCGTTCTCTAGTCGAGAATTTATTACCAATTTGACAATTTACGATTCCCTGCAACGCCGCACTCGTCAAATTAATCCCGACGTCGCAACCATCGTAAAGGAAGTCAACTACTTCGTGCGATTCTACATTCTTCAAGAGGAGGAACATGAGCACCTTCGACTGACGGATGAGGCCTTGCTTAAGCGAGTGGAGTATGGAGAATGTCCACGTCAGTTCAACGGATTTGATTGCGGTTTATTTGCAGTTGGCATCGTTTTGCACCTTGTCGAGGGTAAGGTGATCACGATGGAAACGTTTACTCAACAAGACATCACCGGTTTGCGGGCTAAACTGACGGCCGTGTTTGGGGGAGAGGGCACCGGATTAGGGACGACAAGTCAGGTTGTCCGCGCCTGCTTCCCAAAACTGAATGGAAGTAGCATCCTTGATACTTTTGGTGTGGAGGTACTGGACGTGCCTGCCGCGGAAGTACACCAAGTCAGGTCGGCGGGCGGCAGTTCGATTACGGAGGAGGTGGAAACTGCTGTGAACAAGGAAAACACGATGGATACTGCTGGCCATTCGGGAAGTGACGAAGACATGGAAACCGCTGTGGAAAAGTGCGCATCGGTACTTGCTGCTACTGACGATGATTCGGCGAATGGCAACGAGGATGCGCTTAGTTATCACACTTGCGAGGACAGCGAGAGCAGTAGTGAGCTTAAGGATGATAATGTTACAGATTTTTGAACAGGAAATGAAGGGAGCAATCTGGCAAAGCCAGTGCCCGTCAACAAGTCTCCTGACGTATTGTTCTATGACATAATGAGGGACGCGAAGGTGGATTGCTTTGCGACGTTGGAAGAGGTGATGCCATTAATTGAAACGTATGAGATTCGGTCAGGAAATCACTTGCGGGTGCAACGCTCACTCCGAAATCAATTTAAGCAGTTCCAATGTCGGGAGCACGTCAAATGTCCATTCCAAATTTTAATATCGAGGCGGCGATCTGACGGCAGGTTTGGCGTGTCGAAGATTAAGGGTTTGCATGGCGACGTGCGACGAGCTCCGCTCGCGGCTGATGGGCGGCATTGGAAGAAGCGACATCCGAACCTGCATGGAATTATTGGTCAGGTGGTTCAAACAAAGGAAGGAACACCGACACCGGCAGACGTTCAGAAGACGGCTGCGACACGTTCTGGTCTGATTGTGCCGTACATGACTGCGTACCGAGCACTGACCCATGAAACAAGCGCTCAAAGGCTGCAACGTTGAAAAACTTCGAGATGATTATCCCTTTTTGGAAGCGTTGAAGAGCTGTAACCCTGATTCCATTATTGGATGCGAGAGGGATAAGGACATGAGGGTCGTTGAGCTGCATGTTTTCCCCGGGATCATGAACCGAGCGCTGAAGTTTGTGCGCCCGGTACTGTCTTTGGATGCCGCCCACCTGAAGAGTGTGTTCAAAGGCACTCTGTACGTTGCATCAGTTCTGACGGGTAGCAATGATATCTTCCCAATTGGATTCATGATCTCGGCAGGCAATGAGGATGGTGCTTCGTGGCGAAAGATGCTTCGTTATCTGAAGAAAGCGTGCCCAATCATTGGAGAGCAGGTGTACGGGAATGTTGACGTGGATGGGGTCGCGAGGCCCCCATTTCTGTTCATTTCTGACCGAGACAAGGGTCTGAAACCGGCGTTGAAAGCAGTGTTCCCTGATAATTTTGAGATGAGCTGCGCAAAACACATCGAGGGCAACGTGGCGCAGAAGTTTGGCAAGCAGTGTTCCAAATATGTATTGGCAATTGCAAAAACATTTTCGACAAGAAATTCTAGTCGCTTATTTGAGGAGGTACGCAGGATTAAGCCGGAAGCTGCAACGTATCTGGATGAAATCACGGACAAGGATCGTGTTCTGTGGCGGACCACTCAGTGGTACTCATCTTCTACCGCCGTTGTCATTCCACCAAGGTATGGAATTGTGACGTCAAACACAAGTGAGGCAGTGAACAATATGTTCTCTGAAGCTAGAGACCTGGGGTGGTTAGAGTGTGTGAACAAACTCATCGACATCATGTCGACAAGGATATACGTGTGCAGAAAGAAGTACAGTGAACGTGGGGGTCCGAAGTGGTGCCTAGAGTTGCGCAGATAATGAAGGTTAGGTGGGATGCAGCTGCTAGCATGACGGTTGTCGAGTTGGAAAGTGGATGCGGTGACTTTAAGGTCGTAGAACCATCATCACTTGCGGAGGATGACCTTGCTGAGAATACAGTACGATCGTCAGCAGGATACCTGGACCAAAACCGCATCAACATAGTAAAGCCAGACCTTCAATGGTGCAGCTGCGGTGTCTGGCAAGACTTCTTGTACCCCTGTCGACATGCGTGTGCAGTCTTCAGGAAATGGAAAGAAAAGACTTCACCTATGTCATCGGCAATTTGGTGCATCCCTACTACAGTTTCGAGTTTGTACAAAACACGTTCAGGAGCAACGTCTTCCCGTCTGCTTGGAAACACTCGAATATGATGGCGTGACGAAGGAACCAGCATTGCCAAAGCGACAGGCGGGACGCCCGAAGACAAAACGAATTCGCAGACGAAGTAAATTTGTCGAATTGAAGCAGTCGCCTGTAACATGTTCCATCTGTGGGAAAAGGGGTCACAACCGACGAAGTTGTGTTCCGTCTGTGCAGAAAGGTGCCAAGTCCACGAAATTGCCCCAGTCTCTAATAGTGTCTAAAGATAATAGGTAATGACAATTTTAGTGTGCGTAACAACTATATGCGTCATGTTGCATTCGATGAGGGTGACGACAAGCGGCTGGATTTAGGTTCATGTACTTCTCAGATGAACATTATGGTACTGTATACCAAAGGTGCGTAGACTACTGTATCAGGTTCAGTTGATTCAAATGCATCGCCCACAATGGTCAATTTGAATTTGAACGTTCAACACAGAAGAAGCACAACGCAAATAATGACCACACTACAAGAGTGATAACAACTACCACATTAGCGCAATCAAACTGAGAGGTACAAGAGATTGAAACAAAATGACAGAGAAAGAGGTTGTGGTGCAAGGTTGGCCATTCTTCATTTATGACATTGGCTACAATACGGTGTACCATGTTATCTGTGGAGAGAAGATGTGGCTGGCGACAAAATGTGTTACTATATCACGTTTGCGTGATATAGTAATATATGAACAAATGTATGCGTGATATTGTAAACGTCAAAAGCAAATCGGTGATATAGTAAGATGTAAAGTTGTATATAGAGGGTCATTGTACTATATTGAAAAGTGGCTGAAAAATACGCGATATTGTAATTTCCCCCTTTAAAATGTGAGTGCTAAATATTTTACAATCATTAATCCCCGTCCACTAACCATATGTATTGAATCCATTTTATTTTTTAAAAGTCACCATATACCACCTTGTGATGCATTCTTGAAGCCTCGTCCATTCTGTCACTCAGTGGTATACCAAGTTCCAGAGCCTAGTGGCCTTGATGATGTGCATACAGCAATGGACTGGGTCAGTCAATCTATCAAGTGTGGACCTGATGTTCTATGAATTGACCCACCATCAATGCAACAGGACAAAGCAGATGACGTTGATTTGAATCCAGATCCATTTGTCAGAAGTTGCTTGGTATTCATTTTTATGAGCTTGTCAGGAAATATTGCCCCAACTTCCTGATAACTTGATCATCCCTGAGGAGTATGCTGGTTGTGACCAAAGCTTGTAGTGCTTGTTATCCCTGGGAGATACACAAGTGGTGATGCACAGTTTTTGATTTGCCGAACCTCAAGATCATGGCACTACGCTCCGGGTCTTTTTCATGTATATGAATTGCAATGATGACGATAGCACTCTTGTCCCTAGATTCTCAAACTTTTTGTCTCGTGGAAAGATGATACGATGGCATCAGCATGAAAGATTGTGATAGAACCAGGTGGTACAGTGTTCTTCAATTCATCAACTTACGAATCCCGTCGCGGTACTTTCAGTAACTGTAGATTTCGTGCCAACAGCTCATTGAGGAAAAAATACTTGGAAAACCGACCGACGGATGGGCAATTGAGCGTATGCAGGAACTCATTTCATACGCACCTATGACATATATATATATATGACTAGTGGGTGCCTCACATTTGATCGGAGTGTCTACTACAGGAAACTGGAAACTGGACGTACAGTACCCCCAACCTGGTCGTACTCCGTACCACTACTTTTTTCCCCTACAGTATGCAGTACCATGGTACCAACGTAGGAAACTTCATGAAGTACAGTACCAGGTACAGCTGTACATGGTACTTATCATGCCCCAGTATTGCAGTTCATCGCACGGTATATTTTACAGTAGCATTTGTCAAGCAACCTGTTCACAGCAAATTCAATGAGTATTCCATCCAGTAACTTTGAATTCGTACAGTATTGTAGTTCAGTAACGTAACACACTGTCGTTTCAACATAAATTACCGTCCGTTTATGTACTGTAGACCTGTAGTACATGTAATCCACGTAACAGTGCAACATTTGATCCAGTACCCCAGAGTGGTCATACTCCGTAACAGACGCACGCACACACACACACACACATTAATTTATAATATAGTAGGATAGGATATACTCGTACATACACAAATTATGTGAAAATAGGTAGGTGCGAATGAATACCCGCAGTTTTCGTTCAACCGCTGCGCTCGCGAACAGTACACGCATATATTACTGGTAGTACTCGGACCTCGGACTACTTGCGTACTCATAGTACGGTAATCTATGATAGTTATCCATGTAAAAATGTACACTACCTGTAGCTGTTCTGTAAGAAAACTACTGTACCCGTAAAACACACTCCATTCTCATATATGTGTTCACTTTGTGCGAATGCCTGCGATTTACATAGTATGTACTTGTTTGGAAAGAGAGTCCGGCATTGCGTGCAAGCACACCTTAACAAACGAACATGGCAGCAACGCATCGCCGTGGCCTTCAAGGTCGCAATAACAATCCATTTACAAAAGACGAAGGCCGCAGACTTCATTACAAGGAGATTCCGCCATGGACCACAAACGACCAAGTTCCCAACCAATCATCGCCCAATGCATATGGCAGCGTTGGCTTGCTGCGGACTTTTCCTGTTGATCATCTTCGTCCCGTGGAGTACCACTCCATCGTCTGACAATAGCATATCTCCTCGACTACAAGATTTCATGTCAAAGCAATCTAGTATTCTTCCAACGTCGCAACCGACACCTGACCCTGGTTACAAACCTAAATTGAAAGACGACGAACCCAAACGAAACCCCTACGATCGACCAGCAGAGCATACGGAGGAGGTTGAGGAGGTGCGCGAGAAGGACAAGAAAGATGACTCCGAGGACAATGCTCATGCCAACTACGACCAACCCGATCCCGTCGACGCAGGAGTGCGCGTCCAGGACGTAGGAGAAGGTAAGGCCGAAGATGAGGCTCACGAGGATACAGGCGATGAGGCTGACAAGGAGACAGGAGATGAGGCTGACAAGGAGACAGGAGATGAGGCTGACAAGGAGACAGGAGAAGAGACTGACAAGGAGACAGGAGATGAGACTGACGAGGAGACAGGAGATAATATTGGAGATGAGGAAGGAGATAAGGCAGGAGATGAGGCAGTTGTGAAGACAGGAGATAAGGTAGGAGATGAGGCAGCAGAGGAGGCAGGAGCTGATGCAGAAGAAGAGGCAGAAGATAAGGAAGAAGCCGAGACAGGAGGAGAGACAGGAGATAAGGAAGGAGAAAACGCAGGAGATAAAATGGGAGATGAGGCAGAAGGGGAGACAGGTGATAAGGTAGAAGATGCAGAAGAAGAGACCGGAGAGAAGGTAGGAGGTGCGACAGACGAGGAGACAGGAGAAAAGGTGGGAGATGAGGCCGAAGAGGAGACTGGTGACAAGGTAGGAGATGAGGCCGACGAGGAGACTGGTGACAAGGTAGGAGATGAGGCCGACGAGGAGACTGGTGACAAGGTAGGAGATGAGGCCGACGAGGAGACTGGTGACAAGGTAGGAGATGAGGCCGACGAAGAGACTGGTGACAAGGTAGGAGATGAGGCCGACGAAGAGACTGGTGACAAGGTAGGAGATGAGGCCGACGAGGAGACTGGTGACAAGGTAGGAGATGAGGCCGACGAGGAGACTGGTGACAAGGTAGGAGATGAGGCCGACGAGGAGACAGGTGACAAGGTAGGAGATGAGGCCGACGAGGCGACTGGTGACACGCTAGGAGATGAGGCCGACGAGGAGACTGGTGACAAGGTAGGAGATGAGGCCGACGAAGAGACTGGTGACAAGGTAGGAGATGAGGCCGACGAGGAGACTGGTGACAAGGTAGGAGATGAGGCCGAAGAGGAGACTGGTGACAAGGTAGGTGATGAGGCAGCTTCAGTAGATGAGGCTGGAGGTGAGATTGAAGAAGGGGGAGAAGGCACAAGCGCGGAAAGGAATTACGCATTGACCGTAGCTGCAGAAGAGGATGCCGACGAAGGAGACGAATCGGCCATGTCGACGGACGGTGGGAATGGCGTTCTTAAAAACTCAACAAATTCGACCTGGGTCGATTCCAATAGCACCATGGGTGGTGATTCGGAGGATGAACGAGTAGACGAAGTTAACTATCTCGGTTCTTCCGCCGATGACGCTGATGCTGGCGAAGTTGAAGATGAGGACGCCAGCGCAACTGGCAAGAAGCCAGACAAGGTTGGTATCGCCCCTGCGAAGAAGCCATCTACAAGGTCCTTCGCCAATGAGACGCAGCATGCTGACGAGGAAGGGCCAGACGTGTCAGATGGTGAGAATACGGCTGAACCAGACGTTGAGGAAACAAGCGGCAACGAGATTGCCGATGAGGGAGAGACTGGTGGCGAAGTTGGCGGTATCCCCGGTAGTGACTCAGATCCAGTCACATTCGAGTCAGGAGCTATTGAGAATCAAAATGCAAGTGTGTCATGGTCTTATGTTACGACAAAGATGGCTGATGAGAGGGATGAAAACTCCCCTGACCGTGACGAAAGTGTTATATCCCTGCACGAGCGGAATTACATCGAATCCGAACTTCCAGAAGCGGACTCAGAATTCTCAGGAAACGTATCGGAAGCGCTAGCTTCGAGTGGAAATAGGACAGGGATTGTCGACGCAGCGGATGTGCAATCCGGCGAGGTTGGTAGCCTCATGGAAGACGATAATATAACCCGATCGTCTAGTATCGATTTTGAGACAATGATAAGCGGGCAAGCCAGCGAAACGACCCCAACAGATGGTGATATCGATGACGTGTCTGATGTTGATGCGGAGCCAATCCTCGATCGCCTCGCCAACAACACTGTCGATGAGGGACTGAACACGACGAAAACTGGATTGAAGGGGACGAAGACTGGTGGCGGAGAGATAAAAGAGTATGGACACAGCACCATCAACAAGAAGGGGTTCGCAGAGCCGTCCAGGTCCCCCGACCAAGACTGGTATTCATTAAACGTGACGTCAGGCGAAAATGAGCTGGGAAACAGTAGCTCTTTTGATGGTAGCTTGGTGGAGGCGAAGATGGTGCCGAAATCGCCAGATGATGAGTCTGGCGTACTTGAGGAGGATTCAGCGCCGGGAGATGCAACAGTCAATAAAACCTTCAAAGTTAGTGGATCAGAGATGAACGAAGATGAAGCAGGGGTACTAAGCAATAATTTAATGCTTTCGGACGCAACAGGCCTGACTGTGGACTCCATCGAGCACACACCTCCAGGGAATGAAGACGTCGACACCACCAATTGATGCACACTCCTGGTTTATTAACCATGGATTCGAAAGGGTCTACGAGGTGGATGCCAATGTGGCTGTGCCCGATGACGTTGATAGTGACAAGTCAATGGTAGGGGTTGAAGGAACTGCGGAGGAATCTCAGCGAGAAGAATTGTCGGAGGAAAGGAACCAAAAGGGAACACAGTCGCCGCGAGTCGCCCGCCCAAATTTGCGTGGTGCGTCTAAGGACGACGTCGATGCAAGGGCGAACTGAGGTATCCGAGATTTTCAAACACCCTGGTGGCGAGTCGCTTTGCTGTTGCAAGCATGGCCTCTCATTATACTTACATAACTTCACAATGGTTGCCTATAGTCTACTTGTTCAGCTGCCTTCCCTCGACGTTGCATCGCGTCAAAGCAAAAGCCAATCTCCACAAGTTGCAGCGCCCTCTCTGCGGTAAGGACGGACTTCTTGCCCTTCTGCATCAATTTGTATTCCACTCTTTGCGTGTGTACCCTCTCCTAACCCAGGCGTCGCCTGAGGAACAACGCTGTGCCCGTGCTGTCGAATGAAATCCTTCAAATCTTCGAACCTCTCGTTCCAAGTCTTCCTCGGGGCTTGTGTTGTACCAGAAGCGAAGCCTGTCACCCAAACCATACCCAATTCGTTGAGCTGGTCAATCTTTTCCTGTGTCAGTAGGGACTGTTGACCTTCCTGATATGCTTGGTACTCTTTCCGGATGCGTATAATCCAAGATCGCATGGCTTGTTCAGATTTCGGATAGCGTAGGTGTCCATCTAGATCAAACTTTTCCCTGAGCATGGCTAGTCGTTCTTCCCACGATGGGCACTTCCCCTTGGGACAAAAGACAAAGCCAATTTCGGTCAAGCGAGCCATACGCTGGGCCGTCAATTGTGACGACTTTCCGTCTTTCAGTTTTCTATACTGTACACGCTGCTTGTTGACCCAGCTGGCCAAGCGGGCGTTGGCTTTGTCTAGAGTTGATACATTGCAGTGGCCGTGCGCTTTCTTGTGAAGAATGAGTTCTTGAAACATTTCTTCGAATTCGTCATCCATCTTTGGAGTAATTTCCGAAAATCCCAATCGTTGGAGTTGGTGAACCTGCGATGATGTGAGCTTTGAGGGTCTGCCCGAACAGTGAGTTTTATAATGACTCTGTTGCTGTTTCCACCAACGGTGCAGGTCTCGATCGAATTCCAATAAAAGCTCCTCAACATTTGACGATCTAACGTCAGGCGCTGATTGAAAGGCCTCTAGCTGCCGGAAACGACATTCCCAGGAGACGTACATAAAATCGAATCCGAGATCCAAGAGTCGTCTGATTTTCTCATCAGCAAAATCATCGACACTTGTGCCACAGGACTTGAGTGCCCGGTAGGCCTACGCTGATTTGCAATCCATCGATGAAGATCCTT